>NAPT01000676.1:0-15906 GCA_002927785.1 Cladonia uncialis
GAGGGTGAGGGGTCGCCGAGGAGCATGAAGACGTCCCAGATGCGGAGTTGGGCGGGGAAGGGAATCGAGTAGTTGAAGAGGGTGAGGTACCAGCGTGTTCCATAGGAGGTGGGGGGAATGTTGAGGTCGGTCTGCAGAGGGGGGATTGTCAGCTTCATGCACTGATCATGGGTAATCAGGGTATTGGGTGGAAACGTACCAGCTTTGCAGCGACTTCTCCTTTCCCCAGCCAATCTCTCTCGAATTCCTCAAGTGCTTGCATTAGACCTTCGAAACCGGATTGATAAAGCCGTTCGAGCCCTCGTAGTTGCCATAGGCGCACAAGCATTACGAAGGTCATTTCTTCATCGAAGTAACAGAGGAGGGTTGCTGCTAGCGCGGCCATGCCTTGGACGTAGCCTGTGTCAGGGAAGTAGATGGAGAGGCAATGGAGGACTCTGAATAGAAGGCGCTGGCCTCCTCTGTAGCGTCGCCGGAACATGATGTGGCTGTTGATAGTACGTGGGACATCGATGTCGATTTGTACATCGTCTGGGGAGCCTTGGTCAAGCAGTTTGTGGAAAATGGTAATCAGTTCATCATCTGTTGCGCTACCTTTTCGTTTCTTAGCGCTGGCGGATAGAAAGGCATGCCATGCTGTCGCCCGCCATCGATCTGGTATGCCTTTCCATGTCCGGTCAATGAGTTTCGGGCTTTTGGTATCAAATTCGAAGACCATGCCCCCTCCAAGTTGGGTATTTTTTGCCACCTTGGCCATCTTCCTCCATTTATCTTCCCTTTGCCATTCTCGCTTCTTCTGAGCATCTCTAACGCTGTTACCTTCTTCATCTTCTACAATATCTGCGAGCCCAGGAGGAAGTGTGAGCATGTCGCCTGCTTCGTCTACGCATCTTCTGTCTTTGTTGTGGGGTAGCCGGTTTGTAGCGGAACGGAGCCGGGACTCTTTGCCATTTATGGTTCGATAGGAGCTTTGTGACGATGCTGGGCGAATGACGGCGGAGGGTGCTCGAGAGCCAGAAGGTGTTTGGGCAGAGCGGGCTGGACTCCTCGTTGACGCTCTTTTATTCCTAATCGTGCTGCGTTGTCTCCGTGGGGTATCTGATGCGAGCTGCAGGACTGTCGATACGCGCTGTAGTCGTGGCGGGTCTGGAGAATTCGCTCGGATTGAATTTGCGGATGAGGCCTGTGAAGTTGGTTTGCGTGGGACAATAAAGCCGTATCGATCAACATCACCGCCGTTGAGATCCTCCCAGTCCTCGATCCCTCCGGCCAGCTCGGTCTCCTCTCGGACCACGGCACTATTCCTGTTACTGCTGGCAGTCCCAGTATGCGATGGAACTCGAAGCGACGCGGCGCCGCTCACGTGGCTTCCTGGCGCTTCTCTAGATTGCGAAGCTGTTCTAGAGCCACTGTGACTCAGCTCTTCCTCAATTCTGCCATTGCTCATATTGTTATGTAGTTCCGCGACCCAATCAGGCTCCTTCCCTCCCCCTCCCTCATACATAGAGCGCACTTTGTAGGATAGCGCTGCGTCATCGGCGGATAGAATCCTTGAAGGGAGGTTCTGCTGCGAGCCAAGAATGGCGCCGCTCGGCTGTCTTCTGCTTCCAATAACTCTGCCATTACTCATAGCATTCCCATTCGCGTTATTGGCCTTTTTTCCTGCTATCAACATGCTCCCTCTTTTCGAAAATTCCACCTGCCCCGGTATGGTCAAATCCTCAAAACTTCCGGTAGGTATTTCGGTCAGTAACCCCATAAACGGAGCTTGCGATATTATAGGGAGGCCATTCTGCTCCTTCGCCGACTGCGTTTGCTCATTCCGTCCTAGTCCGTGCTCCGAGGTTTGCGAAACAGATGTTTCGTCAGGAGCGGAAAAGCTCGGGAAACTTGGCGAGTGCCTTATGCTCAATGACAAGTCCACATCTGTTCCCAGTGTCGTTTGACTATTTCTCGCTGTTGAGTTGGAAGGCGCAAGACCAGAGTCCCGTCGTACATCTTTTTGTAGCTTGGCTCGAGCTGTCTGGGGAGAAAGACGTTGGTTGTTCGTTGGCGCTCTCGCGCCAGAGAAGCCGTTCTGGGACGAGTGGGAGGAGGTTGAGGGAGGTGTAGCGACGGTGATAGGAATAGGTGGTTTCGCAGCGGTTGTGTCTTCATAAGGAATGCCTTTCAGGCTTTCCCCGCTTGGAGGTCTGGGGGAGGGTGGTACGGACTTCATGGTTGGCCATGAGATGGGAGATCTGGTGAGTAGCTTCGGTCCCAATGCATTGATGTATCGGATAGCTGGGGAGAGGGGGAAGTCGCAAGGAGAAGATGGCGGAGTGGTTGTCAATGGAGGTTGTGGTTCTATCTGTGTCCCATCTCCGTAGATTGCTACCGACAGGGGTATTCTAGATCACTGTCACGTAAGCCTAGAAGGGTTTAGCGTGACAGTTCGACCGCGATGTCCGAATATCAATGCATCAATGGTTTCATATGACGTGCATGTGTCACATTGCATATGCACTGCCCACTATCCCTAATTCACTCGGGCGTCTAATGTCTAATGACAGATAACCTTGCCCTCATCAAGTACTTTAGGTAAGAAAGGCATCTAATGATTGAATCCTTCTATTTGCTCTCTAGGAACCCATCGGATCCGTTCAACACCAATGGACAATCTGCAATATTCCTATGGCCTCTGGGGAAGATAGGCTTTGTCAGGATTCGTCTTGTCACTGTTCTGTCCGTTCCATGCAACCCCTGAGATAGACGTCATCAGCCCGGCCCTGGCAGAAGTTTGTGAGGGTATGATGCCTGCGAACGTCGCACTGATTATTCCACATACGTGAGCCTTAGGCGTCTCAAGCAACATGACCATTCCTGGTTAAATAACAAGATTCTTGCTGCTTGGAAGACTCTGACTGCTTGTTTCTACGCCTCCTACCTGGAACTCCTAGTCCATTCTATATGCCCATAATGGAAATCAGCGCCTCTGGCTCCATGTCTTGTAACGGCCAGCCCGAAAAAAGCAACAATGACCTTCCCCACAATAAGTTTGTCCAATCGGATCATTATGACATCTGATGATCCTGTAAAGGCCAGTATCCCTACATTAACGCAATTTATTGGGTTGTGAGAGCTTGAATTCTATTCTGCGATGAAAGTGGAGAGATTCTGATGGTAGAATGCTATAGAAGCGGATCGCTTTGGCGTAAGCTAATTGATAGGTATGTTCCTGTACTTGGTTGGGAGGGAGCGTCGCGTAGAGCAGCTGAGGGTGCGTAAATTACGGCTGATCTTACTAGGCTCGGCACGTAAGCCTGAACGTAAGGAATAGCTGATGGCCACAGCGTGCTTGTTTTTCGAGCCAACAGTATATGTAAACGTGTTCTTGCATATCTAAGACGGCTATCCTTTGCGGAATTCTCATTGGAAGTTCGGTTATCCAAAGCTTCTGGACCACCTCGAGGGAGAGGTCATAGCACATTCTCAATGAACAGTATGCAGCCCTAAATTGACAGTGTGCACGGCTTCTTCTTCAAGATAAGGCCTCGTGCTCCAGTGAGAGGTCAGTAGCAAAGTTGCTAAGTTTCTGGGCTGAAGCTCGTCAAGGCTGTAAGGCTGCGACTTGCTTTTTATTCAACAGCATTGGTGGGGAGTTGTTCCTAGCACCGCGTGGCTCGTTCTAGACTGGGCCAGAGCTTTTTCGAAT
Source organism: Cladonia uncialis (assembly GCA_002927785.1). Lineage (NCBI taxonomy): Eukaryota > Fungi > Ascomycota > Lecanoromycetes > Lecanorales > Cladoniaceae > Cladonia > Cladonia uncialis. The sequence continues at coordinate 3,695 of NAPT01000676.1, forward strand.
GTCTGAGGTGATCCTAGCTGATCGCTAAGAACTTAGCGATGGGTTATAAAAGCGCAGTCCACCTCCGTGCTGATAGACCCGACACGCTCGAAAACGCTAACAGATTGCTGGTCCGAACAACTGTGCATAAACTCTGAAACCTTTTGTCATTTCTATTGTCATTTCCATAGAACATCACAGGCAGTAGGATCGACCACTGTCCTAATCTCCAAGGTCGCATACTTACCATTGATCAGTGCCAGGCTCTTGGGTCCTCCAGCCTCCCAGAGGTCCATGGAACACGTTCGACAGTGGTACCTCCAATACCATCTGCTCTAATCCGGCACAGCGTACTTTTCTCATTCCCGACCCTACTTGCATGTACAAGGCTGACGTAGGTACTGGCAGATTCCGGTGGCCCCACGGTCGGCCCCATCAACAGCCACTGGTATCATTGCACCACTTGTCAGCGCGCGCGTAATTAAGGATCGGAGATCGACAAAGCTGTCAATAAGATGGTTTGGCCGTTGTTGCGAATAGGCGTTGAATTGAAGGGCATGGTTGTGTTAAGAGGGTTGTCCTTTTGGGCAAATTCGACACGGGGATCCAATGGCTCGTAGTTCTCAACTGCTTCTTGAATTATAAGAACAAGTACCTCCATTCATTACAGTATTCAGTAAGGCTCATGGGCAAACGGTGACTCAGTAATGCTGTGGTTAGTAACCAAGCAATCTATCCACGCGAGGGAAATCTGCTTTCGCTGTATGACGATTTCTTTGAGAAATGCGGTGCATAGCTACTCTGTACAACAGGACCGCATGGGAATGTCATAGTGGAAGAGAAGCGTCTTTCCGACTATGGACAAGGACGCTCGAACAAGGCAACTGAAACCGAATTTTGCGCTAGCCTGATGAGAACGTCTCCATGCAAGGAGATCCAAGGTATCCACCCAAGTATCAACTCCTCCCAATATCATCAACTAGACATCCCCTTATATTTCACTCACTTTAAACCTACAGATCCTGTGTTATGGCGCTCCGATCCAAATTTGTCACCGGCCATATACAAAAACACGGCGTAACTCACTTTCTTGCCATACCACTTGTCCCGCCAACATCTAGATCGCAATTTCGTGACTCATTCAAGTGCCTTTGGGATGATCTTGCGGCTATTAGTGTCCCTAACGAGGCAATTCGGTCTCTGGGTCTCCTTCACCTTCACCTTGGGATACTTCTGAGGCTTGACACACCTGAACGCATGGCCAAGGCTACTGAGATTCTCCAGGGATTTTCCTTCAAAAAGACGCTACCGACAATCCATGATTCTTCGACCTCGGAGAATTTCTCCAGCCATTCTTCAAGCGCATTGCCAAAATCTGATGATGATGCCAACAACAGCATGGCCGCACCCTGTGTATCTGTCTCTAGTCTCTTTTGCAGAGCTGGCAGGGAAGCAGAGTCACTGACACTCAGCACCAAGGTATACGACGCCACGCATAGAGTCATAAATTGGAAATTACGACTCGCTCAAACCTATCAGGCGGCCGGTTTGAGTCCGAGAGCACGGCCTTCTCGCGACTACCACATGCAAGTCGCCATAAAAGAATTCTGGGACACCACTGTTCGCCTTGTGACGATCCCTCGTTCAGGCGAAGTCACTCCGAGCAAGTGGAACGCGGGGAAACTGAAGAACTCATATCTGCCCCCTTTTGATGCCCGCAGCCTTCTGGAGCGGTACAAAGATCATGTGTCGATACAGAACATTCCGTTAGAGAGAGTGAGTATATGTAAACTGGGATTCCAAAAGCTGGAGATGAAAGAGCTTCCGGAGGTCGTTAGTGTACCTCTTTCATAAGCACTACAGCTTTGTCTACGCCGTATTAACTTACAGTACCACGGACGAAATCTCACGGGGCTCCGCAATTTGGGTGTTGTTCTCGGCTTTTACCCGCCTTAATATCAACCGGGTTCCACACCATTGTTTATGTACTAGCAATAGGACGGTGCTCAAGGTACCCCGTTGTGCTGGCGAGGGTTGGATTTTCCCTACCTAGCCACACAAAACCATGTTCTGGCTTATTTCTGGAGGCCGATTCTGGACATTTCCAATCTCGTCTTCGCGAGCACCCTTTATGTTATCCTTTCATTGCTTGGGGCTGGTCCAATGTCGGCATGAGAGGCTGTTATCAGGATTTGGGGCCCATTGCAACGCAAGGTCTTCCTAGGTGCTCCCAGATACCGCTAGGCTTGATGACATTAGACTCATATGTCTAGAAAACTTCACCTCGAAACAGGGGTTCCTAGCTCTTCGTTCTTTTCTATTTCGGTCGGGTCTGGATAGTGTTATGTTCCAAGGAGTTGGATGGTCAAACTGTGTTGGACTGGCCCGAAAAGCCTGGTGGGCTGGCCATGGAGCAGCTAGGTTATGTGTGGCCAAGCGGACACCATCAGAGTTAGACTTGAATCCAGCGGCAGTTTAAACCACTTCTATTTCCCTTACCATTTCAGCGTCTGAGGCTTATAAGTCCTACTACTTAGCTGATCATGCGTGAGGAAATGCACCTTTCGATGACGCTGGATATATGATCCCCCCCTTTATCAATTGCCCTGAAGGAACCCGAGTTTCAAGACTTGCGGCGCTGACAACATAACTCCGGACATGCTATCGTTTTCCGAGACAGAACCAAGAATTTGTCATGAAAAACGTCAATGAGCACTTTTAGCTAAACAGCAGAAATGGCTACTCACATGCGAGTCTGGAGATCTACTCCCGCCACGATGAATTTGTACGCATATACGAAGACTTCAAGCTGCCCGAACTGTGTGAAGACATAGCAAAGCTGGGGAGGAAACCTGTGCAAGGCACAACTCCAGTACCAAAACATGCTCGAACCAACCTTCTTCAGGCTTCGCAGATCCCATTTCTGATCAAGTGCCAGCCTCAGTGGATTAGAATCTCACTATCAAATCACCTGCAATTAGTAATTAAGTTGCTTTCACAGATCCCACAAACTGAAAACCCCGTATGTTACCAGACCGTGTCCTCAAACCGTCATTCAAATCGAACACCTATTCGAAGGAGAAGCCAGAACAACCACAACCCACTAAAAAGTATTAACATCGTCTGCACCATAAACTCTCTCACCACCCACCCCCTACCAATACCATAAATTGCCCCCCCATAATAATCTGTCCCATCCTCTCGAATACCCCCAAAACCAGATTCCACTCCCAACAGCCATGCAGAGACTCCGACCGTCCAGCTGGACGAACCTGAAATCTGCATTGACGCTTGTGCGAATTATGATTTGACGTCTGAGACCCGGTTCGAGCTGCTAAGGGTGTTAATGAATTGAGAGCGGAAATATAAGCACAAAGGATGAGAATTGCTTCCTGAAGTAACCGGGGACGGTGGGACTTGTGTGCAAACAAATTTCGTCACATGTTCGAGGGGCTTTTCCAAACGGCCAGGGCATTATTGTGCTAGATTCATTTCCGGTCCTTGCAGCGAAATATAAAGTTCTCGATTTCTAGGCTCCTACCTATCCCAGCGTACCTCATAAGCTATTCGTGCGGTGTACACTTTTTCCATTTCAGATAATCTTATATTCCCAAACAACTCATCTCACAAACTCGCCCCCCTATCAAAAACAAACAAATTCCTTCCCCCATCACCAGGCCCGACCCACCCATGTCTACCAATCGGTTCTCTACTCCAGCTAGAGAGCTGCTCCAAAGTCTTCACATCTCCAGCATTAGCAACAAAGCGTTCGTCATTACCAATCAATCGGCCCACAACGAAGCCTTTGGAAGGAGCGCCGTTGCGATGGAATTCAACGGTGTATGTCTGTAGCGGGAGAATGTTAGTGTACTGGCGCGTGTGCCTGTTGTACAGAAATGCATGGAGGGAGAGAGAGAGAGCGTACTTCGATGATGGCTTCGCCTTCAGCGCTGGCGGTAATTGAGGGGATTGGGAGATCTGTTATGTAGCGAGGGAGAGGGTTGCTGAGAGGGTAGTTGGAACCATCTTGTCTGGGCTGCGTGGAGAGACAGAGGACGTGTTGATAAGTGAGGACTCCACCGTTTGCGAGGATCAGGCCCGTTTGGCTATTTCCTAGTCGAAGCTCTCGGACCATGGCTGTTAATGACTGCTTGGAAGTTAGTTGCGGGGAATGGAATATTTGTTGTAGTATATACGAGGATGGCATACGTGCAATGAATAATTGTTACCGGCGCCTCCGAATGAGGTTAGTCCGCCTAGAAGTGTGATGGGCTTTGGAGGGTGAGTAAAGGGGAGGCCGAGGTGGTGACATGCTAGCTTTGGGACGATGGGGAAGCAGCTGCGATAAGTATCAACCCACGGGCCGCGCGCGAACAATATGCGTGGGTAACGCACGAGTAGAAATCGAACAGGTCAATCTGATCCTTACTCAAGCCGCAAATTTCTAGACAAGCGTCCAGTGAGCGTGAGATAGAAGGGCTTGAGTGGTAGTTTGGACGCTCCCAGACTGAGTGACGATTTACATTAGTGATGTTTTGAACACGGGTATGTATGAAAGTACACACACTTGTCAGAATCTTGTGTGCCGGCACCACCCAGAGGATAGATCCATTTGCTCTCAGGGATACCGAGCTCTTTAGCATACTTGGTCGATGTTATTATACAACTTGCAGCCAGATTGATATTATTAAATGCATTCATTAAAAGCGGATCTACGCTCAATTAGGACACTGGTCCAGTCTTTGGGTCACTGTAGGAAAAAGTGTACAAGGGAAGCAAATCATTCGATTCTTATCTGTCATAGTACCAATGGTCCTTTTCGTTGAGGCAGGTCGTCCGTAGTTCCAGGAGTAGAAATTCTGCTCAGCGACCCTGGCGAATTCTGCGTACAACTGGGCTGACTCATCATTGTTTTGCTCTATGGATTGGCCGCGATGGCCCCTAAATCCGTTCTCGTATAAAGGATAGACATGGACAGGGAGGCCTATTGAGTGGCGGCTACCAATATCTGTAGCACCATCGTTATGGGTGAGCAATGATCTTGCTAGCCAAGTCCAGTGGTACGTACTTTCCTCACGCCGAGAGAGCTGGAGGGGAGACGCGGCTTTGACATTGGGGTCTATTTTCGTCCAGCCGGGAGGCGGCATGCGGTTTGCAGCTACACATGCATTTACTTCCGATGATTCTGCAATCAGCACCTTGCATTCTGGCATCCATTGCAGTCTCAGGCACACTCACAGGAGGCCAGAGCTTCACCTCCAGTAACGACGGCAACCTTGCTTTTCCCTAGAGATACATCACGAGCAGCCTCGTCTACAAGTCTCATTGGTTGATGGCCACCATGCTCACTGTATGTCTTATGCAGAGGCTGGATACCCAGCTTTTCAGATAGCAAGGCAGGTAACTCTGTATATGGCCAAGTCCAAGTAGCGACGACACTGACACTGTCAATGCTTGACTGCAGCTTTTTCTCCGTAGAGCATAATAGATCTGTATCTTTGAGAGCATTTAAGGTGGCCTGTAACATCAGTTGCATGGGTTCAACGGTGTCCTCGAGCTTCTGAGATCGATTCTTCACATCGCCGACGCCCACAATTACGGGTATCAATTGACCGGTAGTCATATTGTGAGGATGAGTAATCAGACTAGCTGATGTGATTCATATACGAGACCCAGATCTGGAGGCAAAGGCTGCCTAGAAAGTACTGCGAGGTTTGCGCGAAACGCGCAACAAACAGATTGGATTGGCGCGGGTGGTGGCGACACTTTGTAACGTATGTAACAGTCGTGCTCTGTTGAAACCCGTTGTCCACCATGCTGATATTTTTAAGCCATTCCTTATGCTACTAAGATATTCCAGCAAGTCTAAGCCATGCTCCAGAATTGCTCAGCGCATTCGTGAGGATGCATGTGTGCAGTGCTCCGTAGGAGTGTGCAAGATCTTACCTGTAGGCTATGAATAGCGCAACGGGTTCAGGGGTCCACGGGCTGGAGTCGCCCCGATGGCCACGTTAGGCCCGTTAGTAGTTAGGGCTCGTTTCCGGCAGTATCCGACCCAATGATTTACCGTGGTGAACCGCGCCCCTTCCTGATCCCTTAGCCACTCACACGTATGAGCTGTTGACTTCTGCCTAGAGTAGGACGTCAGCTTCGCCGTTTCCTTACTTCCTTCATCCGTTCAAAAGCTGTCCATTTCCACTTGTCGGACAGCAAGCCTTCGCATCTGCTTCTACTGTTGATCTTTTTAGTTGATGATTCGTTGATCTCGCAACGAGATTCCACAGCCATGTCAGGCATCGCTCACAACCTCGTTCGTCGGGCTGTCGATGTCACCCAACAGCATTACAACACCCCCCAGGGAGACAATGACGATCAAATCAAGCAGATTGCTTTGTGGGGTATGATCCTCATCTGGGTCACTGGAGTGATTTACTTCGCCATGATGTCTGCTGTAAGTCAATTCGCTTTCTTAAATCTGGCCCTGTATGGAGACTGACTCGTCGATTCTAGATTTCTTACACCTACGGCGATGTTATTGCAACCTTGACCATGATCGAAACTCCCACCGCTACTGCCTTCACAGTCGACTCTAATGCTGAGATCGATGCTCCTCTCCTCGATCAAAAGCCAGAAGATGCAAAAGCCGTCGAAGCCGACCTCTTCCTCGTCAAGCAGAAGCCCATAACGTCGAGTATGCGTTCCGCAATCAAACATCTCAAAGCACGAGGCGGTCGGTTGGCTCGTTTCCGTGGCTTCCACGTAGCTCTTATTTACCACATTGCCTTAAACGTTGGCACCAACCTCATGACCTCACTATTTGGCTCACTATTTGGGAATTTCCTGACTCGATCCCTCGCTTTCATCGTTGTGAACGTCGTCCTCGCCCGCCTTTACATGACATGGACCCATATCATTATTTCCAACCCAAGCGAGAAGCGTTGGTACCGCCGCATTGTCTCAGGCAAGGCCGCCAGGAACATCATGGTTCCCACAGCCGTCTTTGCTATCGCTAAGCTTTCTCTTTTCCTACCAGTATTTATTCTCGAAACGGCGGGCGACATGTGGCAGAGTCCAAGCAGCTATGGCTTTGAAGTAGAACACGCACACAAGTTCGCCCTGTTCCAGGTAGCTATGGCCGCCATCGCTTTTATCGTCATCATTGTCCTCGTTGTCATTCCCGCCGACGTCACTCTCAAGCGCGTCCAAGCTTCTATGCTTCCTGAGGAAGATGAGGCCATCGTGCCATTCGACCGGACCTTTGGTGGAAAGGTAGTACCTGAGATCCTCGGAGGCAGTGGTGCAGTAAGCATGTTTGATGCATGGAAGACATTCGACCGCTCTGCGATAGTCAGGCTTCTTAAGCTTTACGCCAAGATTTTCCTGGTCCAACTCGTCACCACTATTCTATTCATCATGGTAGTTATTGGGGAACTTAGGGTGATTATGGGTGATGACCTTCGTAAGGCTGTGAGGATGGGCCAGGAGCGATTGTTGCGTTAGACAACCTGACCAACCGTCAGCTACACTATCCTCTACCCGAGACACGTGACGGATTATATGAGATGGAAATAGTGATGAATCGGCGGGCGTTTGTCCATTGTCGATATTTTGTATAGCATAGTTTATGACTCGACTGTCATGTGTCGAACCCCGCGGGTCTTTTTGCAATTTACAGAGATGTGTTGTTACCTAATACAAGCGTCCCTTCCCTCCAACTACGCACCTTGCTCAGGGAACTGCCAAGATAACCAACCTTTTTGGGTAAGGTCGAGTCTGAATGACTTCCCAGTTATGCATTCGGAAAATTTGACCTATTGGCATGTGGTATCCGTAAAGTTTTGGCTTCTCTAGACGAGGTGTCTTACTACGATGGCCTGTCTCGAGGCAGTTCTCCGAACAGCTCTTTGAAGCTTATAGAATCAAGACAACCGGTTAAATTTCGACACAATTTGAGTCCTTCACGAGTGGTCCAGTGTTTCGGACCATCATACCATGTCTAGTTGGGGAACCTTCCGATCAGGAAAATCCACTCGATCTTTCATGTATGTGGAATCGCGTGTAGTTAAATCCAATTCAGGAAGATTTAAAGCAATATCCCAAATTGCTGAAAAGAAAGCTTGCTCCTAGGGGAAGCTTCAATCTGAGAGACCTTCAATAGGCCTGGGATGTCAGTCGTCATTAGGTACGAATGCTGTGTCTTTCTTCATCGAGCTCTCGCCAGGAAGGTTCAGTATTTATTAAAGTTAACGTTATCTGCTTCTTCCCACGTTCGCCAGATCTATGTTGGTTTTCCTTTGCACATTTGCAATAAACATGGCCTCCACTTTGACACAGTACAACATTCTCGGATACATTCCGAAATACATCTGACATGGTTAACTGGGAATATCATGACCGTGGCCAGGCCAGCCTGTAAGGCATGCTATGAGCCACTGCTCCAATAAAGAAGCTTGTCATGAATCCAATGGCAATGAAGCCGGAAAGATGGGCAGAGAGGAGATCAGCGTTCCATCTCCATGACTGGGACATGGTGAGTCTCATGATTCCATTGACCGTTTGCCACGTCATAGGCATCTCCTCGGCAGCAAGTCCACAGTTTTGTCGGAAAAGTTTCCATGTGACTCTACCGGGAATGTTTGCAGGCCTTTGCGATAATGCGCTCGAAGGCGGGTAAATCAGGCGGATTTACCTCCAAATCATTTGGAGACATCAGGCGAATTTCTATCATCGAGTGAAAACGCAATTTGAGTGATAAGGCCAACTCCAACGAGTAAACACAGGCTAGACAAGTTGGTGCCTGTCGACATCCCACGGAAGAGGCATGCCAAAGAGACATGAAGAATACGCCGTTGGGCGCATGGCGGTGCTCGTCCTGGACAGTACGCTAGAAAACCACCTGCTCGGCGACCTTTGACAGGTTCCTTATGCGATGACTCGGCAGGAAATTATATGCAGATCTGCGTTTCCGGAGGATATGTGAGTATGCTCGATCCTGCTGTCCTGCGTCTACTGCATCTGGCCGACTTGCATATCCAACCTCCGATCCCACCTTCTAACAGGACGACCTGCAGTATGAGCCAAGATAGTTCCTGCGGGATCTCTCTATGGGAGTATTGCATTAAGCTTGGGGTATTAATGCTTCTCGAAACGCGACTTGACTCGTGAGAAGGGAGGGAACCTTAGATGAATTGACCATCCACAAATTCAGCATGAGCCGACGGGTAAGCTGTTGTGTTGCGTATCTACAGATTTGAATCCTCCACGGCTTACTCGTCACTCGTGGGAATACTTCTCTGACCAGATAACTCTGGGCGTATCTCTAGTGCAGCACGTCATCGCCATCTATGCAAGAGGTTCCTCGCCGTGTCGATTCTCCCGGAACTTAGATCCTGACTTCCCGTGTACCAGTGCCCAAAGCCGCGAATTCTCTTTTCCTTCCGAGAACAAGCTGCTCGTTGACTTACATAGAGCCTTCAACTACTCAAGCTCTCTTCGTCCACTTCCTGTCTATCGGCGCCTCATACGATTCTCGCATGTCAGGATGGCTTACCCTTCGAGATCAGCGAAGTACACGTGCCCTACCTATCACATCATTACCCGTGAGCCCAAGGTCAAGGGGAGCGGCACGAGCGGCAGTGCACGGCATCGACCACCCCCTACACCTCTGGGTTCACGTTCCAGTTCAGGTACCCAGATCGTTACTCCTAAAGCTCTGGTCCGAAAGAAGTCTACAAACTTTGACCATGCACAGTCAAACTATAGCGCCGTTCAAAGCTCGCAGAGCTTTCACGGAAGCTCCAAAGCTTCTACTCCGGCGGACACCAAAACAATTGTTAAAGAATACTTCGATGACTGGGACGATGGGAACATCACGGTCCAACGTGGATCCTCAACCTGTCAAGATGAAGTGACGATTCACGTTAATCGTCCATCCATCCTTCGACTCCGTGGGAGGTCCAGATCCAATGACTGGGAAGTCGTGGAGCTATCTGATGTTAGGCTTGGCAAAAAACCGATCCGAGCATCGAGTGTTGGAGATTTGCGAAAGGAAGATCGGAAAGAACTGAAAGACCAGGTAGACAAAGCTGAACCATTCAATCCTGAAACAGACTTGGCTGGTCTCGCAACGTGTATGCGTCTCGAAAGCCATCTTCGTCACTTGAAGCGTATACTGCGCTTGTTCCTGGATTTTGATGAATTGACCAGAGGTAGATGTCTACCGATCTTGGTCAGATCTTATTAGCTGACATGCTCAATCGTATCTCAGACAGCTACCACACCGATACGCTTCAAGGCTTCCTCAGAATAATTCACGACTGTTCCAACGACATCTACCACGACCTCAAGTCCCTAACGTTGTGGAGCTCACAGGCGCACGACGGACCAGCGTACCGAATCATTACCCTTGTGGAAACCACTGCCCGCCTACAAGAGATCTGGGACAAATACTTGCATTGGGTCGCCAAGATCTCTAACAGGAGAATTGAGGATGCGGCGGAGGAAGAATATGCACTGAGGGCATATTTGTGGCAACAAAGGCAGGATGCATGCATGGAAACTGCGAAGAAAATGCTGGGTTTACTGGGAAAGGAGCTTGATGAGGGGTTGGAGGAGGTTGATAAGATTGAAGTGAGCTTGAAGAGGGGTTGGAGGTATGGTATGAAAGGAGGTAATACGGAAAGAAATAGAAAGCAGTGCCTGGGGACGGCGACATCATCAAAGCACTGACTTTTTAGAGAGTAACACATCATAGCTTGCGGTTGGAATTTGAACCTGGCAGCAATGTATACTGTGAGTTCATTGTTGTCTTGTGCTTGCCTGGGGTTGACATTGTTACTCCAATGCCATTTCACCTCTCTCAAACCCATGCAAAGCGGAAGATTTCCCTGACATGGACAGCGCGACCTTCTCGCTCCATAGACATTGAAGTCGCGCCTTCCTTTAACGTTTCGAATACAGAAGTCGTTTAGTACTTGAGTCTGGGTAACATCATCTGCAAGACCAAATGACTCTTCCAAAAGCTTGTCTATCTCTAATAATATCTCCCGCCTGCTCTCGCCTGCTACGGTGTTTTACGATAGATTGTGAAAATGTAGAGGTGAAAAACGGGAATGGCCTCGCTTCTTGGGCCCACAAAATATGGATCGAAGGGCGACCATGGAAGGAATATCTGAAGTGCGAGCGCGGAGTGGGTGCAAGAGATGCAGGTGGTGCAGAAACGTACCGAGCCAATGAAGAACACATTGGATCACACAAGGTGGGCAGTGAAACGCATGAATGAGAGCTTGAGCGAAGGTTGGGCGAAAGCGCAAAGGGGCTTCGAGAAGATCAATGCTAAGTCTGTGAAAACGCTTCCAGCTGGCGAAGACGATGCGTGAGTAGAGCTAACGTTAAGGTGTATGGTGTGAGCAGAGTGTCTATCGAAAAGACGATCTATATTGTAGCTTGTCACTCCAACTTTACAAAGTTGGTGCGTGCTCCTTTTTATTATTATATAAAATTATATTTGGATCACCTCCCCACGTTGGTATATCTCAGGTACGGTTTAACCTCCCTAACATCTCTAAACTTCTTCCTCGCATCCTCTGTACTCACACTTGGCGGCACAATAACATCATCCCCAGGTATCCAATCAATTGGCGTCGTAACACCCTTTACATCGCCCGTCTGTAACGAATCAACCACTCTCAACACCTCCGAAGTATTCCTACCCGTAGACGCCGGATACATCATAGTCAACCTAATCTTCTTCTGCGGATCAATAACGAACACACTCCTAATCGTAAACGCAATCCCTTTGTCGTCTTTATTCGTCACGTCCTGTGCATCTACCATATCATAAGTATATGCAATCTTGCGGTCCGCATCGGCAATGATGGGAAATTGAAGGTCCGTTTTAGACGTCTCATTAATATCCTGGATCCACCGCCCATGTGATGATAAATCATTGGCAGACAATCCAATTAGTTTAACTCCCCGCTTATCGAATTCGCCTTTCATTTTTGCAATAGCTCCAAGTTCTGTGGTGCATACGGGCGTGAAGTCTGCGGGATGCGAGAATAGAATGGCCCATTTGTCGCCAATCCAGGAGTGGAAATCGATTTTGCCTTGGGTGGTCTCGGCTTGGAAGTTGGGGGCGATGCTGCCGAGCCGGAGGCGTGGTTGGTCATCTGTTATTGTCGCGAGGGAGCGGGGAGAAGGTCGAAGAAGGGGAGATGCCTTTATGGGTTTGG
>NAPT01000677.1:0-15869 GCA_002927785.1 Cladonia uncialis
ATTTTAAAGATATACTTAATATTATTAAATTTTAATACTTAGAATTATATAATTTAGTTAATTTTTATATAAAGAAATATTAATAATAATATATTAAATAATGATAAATAAATTTAATTATATTAATATAATTAATATAAATAATAATTAATTTTATACTTATTATATTAAATATAATAATTAATATTTAAGATATAATTTATATAATAAATTATAATTATAATTAGAATTAAGAATAAATAATTAAATTATAATTAAATATCTTAATATTATTAATATTTTATATTCTTTATATAAAATATATAAAAAAGAGAAAAATATTAATAAAGAATCTTATTTATTTTTATTATAATCTTATTTTATTTACTTATATTTATATATAATTTATATAATATAATTTATTATTATATTTTAAATATTTTATTATTTAAATAAAAAGAATCTTAATAATTAATTTATATTTTATATTATAATTATTAATAATAATAAGAATAAAGATTTTAGTACTAAGTTTTAACTAATTAATAAAGAATTTAAATAATCTTATCTTATTAAGTTATTATTCTAACTAGTAGAGTACTAAACGAACCCTAGTAATAATATCAAGTAGTATGTTCTAGACTACGTACTTCTAACCCTAAGAAAATCTCTATACAGGTTCAGAGATATACGCAGGGAACATCTCTGCAGTCCTATGAAGAATTTCCTAGAAGTCTTCTCCGGACATACCGAGTGTCGCCACGCATTACAACCTTTACCCTGGCTCTAATGATTTCCTACAGCTGTCCACAGGCGTTCCTACCTCGCATAATATCTAGCGTAGACGATTTCGAGTGCACCGTTCTCTTATTGATTCATATCAGGTCGAGAGTCCTCGCCTCATGATTTTTAAAGAAATCTAGCATTCCTTCGAGAAGGTAGAACACACCAACGCGACGGAAAGACCCTCCGCTTCCTTCTAAAAGCAGACCAGACCATGTATCTTCGTTGGTATTGTCACCCTGGTACTGTTGTTCAACTTGCAAACACCAGTTGTTGCCTGAGGAAAGATTGGTATTCCGTGGATCTAAATTTCCAGCTCCTATCGTGACACCGTTGTGTTCCAAGTCATAAGGAAAGTGTCCAAAGCGGCTTTTTACCTTGCCTTCATGAATTGATACTGGTACGATTGCCGCGTACACTTTTAGGACTGCTTTTGAGGCCCAACCGTACGGATTGTCATTGGGGGTGTGGATGTCTGCCTCCACAAAGCGCAGCACAGGCTCCGATTGAGGGGCCCAAAGTAACATATTCGATGGATCCTCGCGGTTTTGCCAGGTAATTTGACCGTCCAAGCTAATCCAGGACCAGGACGGTCCCCGATATCTTTCTGGCTGACGCAGAGCATCACCATTATCTCTCCATATCCACAGTAGCCCTTGGGAAAGATCGCCTTTCCAGATTCCGGCCAAATATTCATCGTGGGTGCTTTGTGCCATCTCTCGTGCGAGACCCGAAATCGCGGGTAACTTGTCAGATCCATAAGTCAATTTTCGATTTGAATATTGCGCTGCTAATCTGTACCATCTCTCGTAGAGTCTATTACTAGCGCGAACAATGGTATCAGTCGTATGTCCCTCCTCCAAATTCGCGACGTTTTCAATTGCTGGCTCTGTATTTCTTTCATCGACCCCAACTAAGTCACTTTCATCTAACAGCTCCACAGATACAGTAGAAGAAGTTACTTCGGAGTCACTGGGTGAAATCATGGAACCCATTGGGACGAAAGGCACCGGATCGTTGCTTTCAGTCTTATAGACTGTATCGCATTCAAAATAAGCCTGGTCTTTGCAAAAATGCAAAACCCTCTGTGACAAGTACCTCTCTTGAAATGTCCAGCCCCTGTCGTTCCATGCTGCACAATCGACGCTTGTCTCAAAAGGGTTGATGTGCCCATCATTGACCGCCAGATAGACCATGCTATGACATAGTGAACGATCCCTGGAATAGTAGGCTAATGTAATCGGATTTTCTGGGGCTGGGTTTCTCCGTAGGAACCCATCATGGCTGGTAGCGGCTGACGTAGCAGCAAGTGTTACGTATGCATTCTTATAGACTTGGTCCATCTTTGAACCCTCTATTTCCCAGTCACTCTTGCTATCCTGAATAATACATAATGAATCAATCCATAGATAACGGAGACCGAGAAGACGGGTGACCAAGACAGCATCTTGGAAATTCTGCGGCATACTGGACATATCAACAAAGATGAAAAACTCTGGTGGTAACCAATCTTTAGACCGATCCTTACCTGTTCACCGGAATGCCTTGAAATCTATCAACAATACTGCCAGTCTTTGTCTTCAGTATCGGAGCGGTGGTAGATGGTGGTCCCCAGCAATGGCTCAGAGCGGCATAAAGACCTTTTGCGCCATCACTAACAAGTAGATACGGATCATGGCCCCCTTTGGCATCACCAACGTCGATAATTCGGGTTGGTAAATACTCTAGCTCCCCAGAAGGGCATGCAGCGTGAGTCTCTCGACACTCGTCTATCCACCTTTGCATCAATCTAACGCAGGAAGGCGAGATCGAGCTAGTATTGATAGGTCTGCGACGAATTCTTGCATTCTCTGCTGGATGAGAGCCTAGTTCAATCAATCATGTGTTCCAGAGTGGATTTTGGTAAGAGGTTGACCTTCTTCTGCGGAGATGCCAAAACGTAGGGGGATATTGCCTATCGAAGGAGCACTAAGCTGCATTACTAGCTGCGCAATGAAGTCGGAAAGAACAGCTTGATCCGTCAGGAATCTTGTATTCTCTATTTTAATCGATTCAGATGAATGATGGTCGAGACCAATGATTGGTTCTAGCTTTTGATTGATGGTGTCCCGTAACAGGCGGCAAAGCTCGCATCCGTTCTTAGCTGCCAGGCTGATGGATGGAAGACCAGGGTAAGTATCAGACCGCTCATACAAGATTGATATCCCATCATCGATGCGAAGGTCACAATCGAGTATTATCGTATCGCAAAGTGCACACAACATGATGTGAGCCGGAGTGGAGGTATATTAGTTAGTTCGAACAAGTGATCTCTTTTGATGCTCAGAATCGCGCGATTTGGCCGATTTCTATGCGGGGGACTACCGGCAGCGACATACTAGGTGGTGGTGGCGGTGGTGGATAGGGGTGGTGGATGGAGGTGGATGGGTACCCTATGGATTGCGCCCGGTACCTTGTAAGATAGCCTCGGATCGGATCGCAGGTACTAATATAGAGGTCGCCACTATCGTACCTGTAGAAAATCTGTGGTAGCGCCGCGTTAGTACTAAAATAGCTGGCGTACATACCAAAAATTATATAAATTAACTATTTCTTTAGAGTTTAATTATTAATCATTTAGATAATTCTAAATTAAGTAGAATTAAAATTATATATATATAAACTTTAAATTTATATATTATAATATAAATAATATAAATAATTTATTTATTAAAAATAATTATATTAAAATAAAAATAAAATAATTATCTAATTATTCTATTCTTCTCTTAATATTCTTTAAATAATTTATAAATATTTTTTAAATAAACTATTATTAAAAATTAAGATTTATTTATTATTAATAAGATTAAGTAATTATTAAATAATAATATAATAATAATTTCTTAAGAATTTTTTAAATTTTCTAAATTAAATATAGAATAAGATTTTATTATACTAGTTTTATAGATTATTCAAACTTTCAACCGCGAACCAGAAAACAGAATAGAAGCTCTACTGGGGAGAATTCTCTCTCCAATGCACTCCGCCTATCTGGGTACGCGAAGGATGTATTTTCCATCTCAACATCCTATTGTTCGTGATCAACATCCCAGACGCACCACGTTCCAGTGCACTGCCACATGGATGCAGGATGTGAGCAGGACGTGAGTCTGATTTGGATCTTAGCAAGCAGAGCCAGCTGCAATGCTACTCTACGCTCAGCTCAGCTCAAATAGGCGATTCAGCTCAAATACTCCGTAAGGAAAACTCCGTAGGAAACCTCCGCATCCAAGGCACCCGTCAAGATCACGGGTCATTAATGGGTGAGACCTTCTGCATGCATTGATCCATAAGCTGTTACGAGGGTTCAACGGTGATGTGTAAGTTCCTGGATAACGATTATATCTCTGGAGGCTAACGTATGGCGCACCAAGAGACCGAATCCGATGATGTTAAATTAGACTTTGGATATACGCAGCTCCGGACCGAGATTCAGTCACAGATCGCAACTTATTGCTTCATTGGCTTAGAACCTTCTGCGGTAGCGCATCTTCGAATCCTTTAATTATATCTCTCGGCTTTGACCGCATGTCAACTCGCACCGTCGTAAGCCTCTACTTTCATTAAAGTTCTTGTCTCGAGACCAGCCCATCGGTTGGGGTATCCTTCTTATACTCCAGGTACGTAATCTGATGCAATTGTGACCCTAGCCGTAAACAAACCAGCGTCTGAATATCTTGAAGTCACTTTGAAAGTGCGGCAGCACTCACGCCTTTACCAGTGCTCGATCGAATACTTCCTGGGTATGCTGCCAGATCTTCTTGCCCATGCCTCTCTGACGATAATCATCCAGTAATTTTTTGTCTCCAATCGCTTCTCCATCATAGCCCAATAGGTAGCATCCGCTCCCATCCCTCCAATCTGCCCCTCTTGCTACCTCCACCCCGGGTGGTCTAGCCACTCCAGCACCTGGCGGATCCTTCACTCCCGCTGGCGGGAAACGAGCAGAGGTTGCATGGAAGAGATGACGCTGTCCGCTCTCTGGCAAGCTAGTTGTAAAGATTTTCATCGCCGGTAGGACCACTCGACGGAATAGAACTCGTAATGGCAGAGGCCAGTCCTCTGAAAACGTGTCGAAGGCGGGTGTAATGACGAGACCAGGAAAAACATGAACACAGCTTATAGTAGGATGAGTGGCAGCCACTTCTTCCAGAGCGAGTGTGTTCATGGTTGAGGTATGCATCGCTGCATTCTGCATGGTGTATGTGTTTTTGAGCTCAAGGTCGTCTTCGTTAAGATGGCCTTCTTTACCGGCCCCGTGAATGCTCACAATGCGGGCAAAGGACGACGAGGAGAGGAGGGGGAGGAGGTTCTGAATGAAGCGCGCGCGGACGTAGTAGCGAAGTGATATGGTATCTTCAATGCCGTCCTCGTTGTCTTGAAAGCCACCAGGTCAGCTTGCTAGCCCAATTACCACCAGAGGCAAATCATACCCGGTACCCTTCCGACCTTGAGATAGCCAGGACACATGAGCAACAGATCCAGGCTCTTTTCCTTCTGCTTGAGCTCGTCACACACGGTATCCACGTTCTTGAATAGCGAGATTTCCGACTTGATGGGTATGTAGATGCCTTGGGGATTGATTTTCTCCAGATCGCTGATGATTTTTGAGAGCTTGCTTGGGTTCCTTCCCACAATATACACCTTGGGTCGCGTAGAATGTCTCGTGTACTCGGTCAATGTTGCTAGAGCGAGACCACTGGTGGCCCCAACGAAGAGCGAGACCTGGCCGGAGGTGGTGGAACGGAGGGCAGCATTGGACTGCTGGACGAGCTTGAGGTTCACCATTATGGTGATCTCTAATGTGTATACTCCGTACTTGCAACCTTTGGGTCAGGGCTGGCAATTAATGTTATAGAAGGAAGAAGGAGGAAAGGACAGTGCAATTGAAGGGGAGCTCTGGGCCCTTAATCCTTATCGGCAGGCGGGGCAACCGGGCTATCATAATCGGCCGAACCGGGTTGATATTTAACCCGCGCCGGATATGCAGATACGCTTACCATCCTGAGGCAACGCTGTCGTATGTGCTGCTCGCCCGCTGTAGATACGGTAAAACTGACAACGTTTCGAGCGCTTTCACCTTCGGATGGTACTTCCAACAGGCTTTTCCATAGCTTTGCGACGAGCGTCTTGTGAACGAGGGTTTTGCTGTCGAGATCTTCGAGATCATCATTATTCCGCGACTGCGTCTCAAGCCACGTTGGCCATCGGAAGATGGCAATAGCGATCAAAGAGTCCTCCTCGCCAGTTGCGGAAGCCTGCGGTGGATACTGAAACGGAGAAAGCCACTGCCGCCAAAAGAGTTTCTTGAAAAGTATCCGGCGTTCCTGAATCGTTTTGCCGAGATAATGCAAGGCAGCAGGCTGCAGATACTCCCCATTGTCGTCGGGCCAAATTATCGACATGTCTCTGGCTGCTATACAGAGTCTTCGAAAGCTGGCCACGGTCTTTTTGATGCGTTTAGCGATGCTTTGTCTAGATGTAGAGCTAGTTTCGTCCTGTGCTGAGGCCACGAGACGCAAACCCAGCTTCAGAATATTTGCAATCTGCTCAGGATCATTCCCAAGTTCCTGTTCGACAGTGGCCTCGACAAAGGATGGAATACTGAAGGCTGACCTGAAAAGACTTGTCTGACGCTGTAAAAGTCCAATGGACACCCAGTGGTCAATCGCCGACCCAGTGTTGCTAGTTGTTAGAAACTCTGTTCCTGTTTGAAGGTCACGAAGGCGTCTATGAGACCTCTGGCAGAGATTGACGATATCTAGTGAGACAGTCCTTCGACCCAACAAAATAAAGGATTTTATCAACTTTAGTTGATTCACGCGCGTATCTTCAATCAGCAGTGATGTCAAGCGGTGAATTAGATTATCATTGTTTTCTGAAGAGCCATGATAAGCCGGAATTAGGTCTGAGATGTTTTGGGATCTCTGTATCTACACTTGGTAGCGTGACAGCTAAGGCTGGACACTTCCAATCCCTGTGCTTGCGTAAGTTCCGGGTTTGCGTATCGTAACATAAATGATGTGAACGCTTCGTCTGTCGAAAGTAGCGCATTGGAATGAAAAGAAGGCTGTCAATCGGCCATTCTGTTCCTACCTTGATATCTTCTAAGCGGCTCGTGAATATCATTTTACCCCAAGGCACTTTTTCAGGCAAGCTGTCTCCGAAGTTGAGCTCCGGATTAGCGTTGTCGAAGATTAAGAATCATTTACCATCGGCAAGATCAAGCAACTATTGTGTAACAGCACGGTAGTGATCTCTTGAGATTTCTCTAAACCTTCCAGGCGCGGTGCGGAATAAGGCTTTGTTATATCATTTCTGTAGACTGTCCAAGCTTTCGGCTGCGGACCAGAAAACGGAATAGGAGCTCTGCTGCATTCGCGCGAATTGGAGCGCTACTGACGTTTTCCTGCCTCTCGTTTAGCGACTGGAATGAACTTTAGGCGCTGTAAACTGACCCAGACCCTGAATGTCCGTGCAGAATCAAGAGCGGCGAGTCGCCACAGGGCCATTGCGCAAGTTGCAACTTGAGGGTTTCATGCCCAATAAGTGAGTTCGGCTCGATAGAATTGACTGTTAAAAGCAGAGGGGCAGATGTGGCTACGGGGACCTCAACTTTGTGCCCTGATTACTGGTCTTCGGCGGCCTGCATTTGATCCTCTGATCACTCGTCCGTGGCCCTTCTCTCAGCCTCGGCTACCAGCCTCTTCATATGGCGTACGAATTTATCAATCCATTCACTGAACCCTAAAGGCTCACCTACCATCGGGGGTTTGCCCTCCTTTAGATACCGGCTGTTTAACAAGTTGTTAAGCTCCTTGATCTCCCAAAGTTCCTTTTCAGTCATGTCATCCTCTAGAGAATCGAGACTCTCTACAAGGGCTGCATGAATTCTTCCCACAAGATCTCCCATGGCAATCTATGGGAGTGAGATCTGCTGAACTTTTGCTGCACGACTTCGTTGATAGGAAAGAATCGCTTCGTGCCGGCGGGGGACCATCGGACAATCTTCAGAGGGTTGATGTCCGTTCGGAGTACGTCTTGTGGTCGGCTCTGGAATACAAATACCAGCTTACCTTCAAAGTTCTTCTTCATGAACACGCAGTCATCGTCTGGAGTCGGAAGTTTATTGACACGGATTTGATTCAACCCATGCTCGGAAAGCCAGATCCATCCTTCGACGAAGCCCACGTCTGGCTCTGTGTCTACATAGGGACCGAGGAACCCCAATGGTAATCGCAAATAGTCCAGCTCGTGGTCAGAACATCCGTACAGTTCGTTAACCCTGGCCACAACAACGTGGTCTAGTAAAGAGCATGTGCTTACAACATCGAAGGAATTTTCACAGATTGTCGACTCATCCCTATATACGATTCGAGAGTAGATGAATTTGTACACTTGGCGGGCGTCCACATATGGGGAGAGAGTTGTAACCATTTCACCCTGGTAGCGATTAACACTCAACCCACCGAGATACGAACAAAGCGCATAGGCTGCTATACCATGTCGTCTCATAGGATCTGCTTCCAAGATTTTGATATGCACATATGTATCGAGGTCGTACATGGAGCTAATACCCACGCTCATATTCTCATAAAGAGACAAGTCGGTTGAGAGCTTAGATAGATCATGGTGAGAATGGACCCTATCTCCTTGGGTAGGTGAAAACCGAAATTCCAATTGCTTGAAGAATACATCCACAATGGCGCTCTCCTTCGCATCCCAACCTTCCTTACTCACGGTCTGCGCATAGTACATCATAGAGAAGTGGAGGCCATACCTAAGCTTCTCATTGCTAAAGAATAAAGGGCACGCAGCGGCCGCCATAAGCAATTTAGCAGCCTCATCGTCTGTGAGCTTGAACCTCTGGTAGTGATCTGCTCCACCTTCATCCTCACGTAGGAAGTCATGTACACTGCGGTGAATGAATACCACTGGTGTATTCACTGCATCATCCAGTCTCGGAAAACTGGGATCGGACTTTAGATTGGCCCGGTTAGAGCGGTCGGTTGGTGCGAGACATTGAACCAGGCTAGTGCATGTACTTTCGATACGCGGACCAAGTCCGTCAAGTCTTTCCTCCAAATAGGACAAGAAACCAACTTCGAACTTTCCAGACCATTCAGACCATTTCGGACAGCGCGTCGGTGGCAGAGTAGCGACCAATACTTCAAGCAAGGTAGTTTGCCTACGTATGCTCAACGCAAAGTCTACCAGCCGTAGTTAGGGTTTAGGTCGCTTCGCGTAGAGCTTGTCTTGCCTCAATAGCATATATCTGAACAGCTCACTCATCTCATCGGGGCATTCTTTGAGACGAAGCTCCAAATCCTCTTCAATCTCGCCATCTTTTGCAGCTCTTGCTAAGTTCTCGGAGATAAGGTGGGCCCAAAGAAAGACCCCTTCTGCGCGGTCCGCAATCTGGTCCGCGAACTTCTCTGCGTGAGTCCCTTTGAGTCTCCTTTTGCAGTCTTCCTCGATATCATCCCTGTTATAATCCTGAAGTCGTAGATTTGGATGCTGTTTGAGGCTACTCTGGAATGGGTTCTCTGGGCGACAGGCGCAGCAGACTTTGACTTGTCGCTTCTGGCGGATATGCTCAATACTGTGTTTAGCAAAAGCTCTCGACTGTTTTCAATCTCGTCTAGACCGTCTATCAGAAGACAATAGTGCCGATTGGAATGCTCAATCATATACCAAAACCATTCCTTGAGCTCATTATCAGTCCATGAGGGTGGATTTCCCCGAGCCAGGTTTGCCCGAAATCCAGAAAAGCTCTGTTCCGTTTTTTAGCCAATTCACAAAAGCCTGTTTCGGAGGACTCTCAGTGGGCTCGGACCAGGCATGTTCTGTACGCGTATTGCCAAAGATCCACTTAAACGTAGTGCCAAAGTCATCTAGCCGGCCTTCAATCATGTTCCGACGTTCATTGATCTCGGGGAAGGTAAGAGCCTTAAGAAGGCGTCTCTTGCAATCATTGTACTCTTTTTCGCGATGCTGTCGGGCACTTTCGTCATCTTGAACGCTCAACCGTGCTGTGAGTTCCGCCTCGGATGACGTTATCGAGTCGGTGACTTTTTTCGAAAGTAGGTGCTGGGTTTCCAAGAGCTGGACAATATGGTCCTTTTGACCCTGTGAGAGGCTTTGGAACTCCTCTTTCCGGGCCAAATCGCTCTTGCCGGCTTTGATGCTTGCAAGAGAGTTAGTCAGACCCGTGACGCCAAGATAAAATCAACGTGAGCCGGGCAGGATGTCAGCATCGCTGGCGTAGGGAGACATACAGCTCAAGCTTTGCTCAGGAAGTGGCGAGAAGTACTTACTACAAGTCCTTCAGAATGTTGGACCTGAGAGCGGCGTCTTGAAGTTCCAGTCTCTGCAGCAGTTTTTTGATCGCTCCGCTAGTTATTAGCGCCTTGAGTGTACTCTTGAATGCACCACCAAGTTTGCGAACGCCTTGAGCCTTGGACAGCTTAAGTCGATTGAGGACAATCTTAAGCTCATTGGCAGTTACTGAGGCATCTTGGGCGACTTGTTCGATCCTTGATGGCTTCCCAATCGGCTTGCCATTTCTTAAAGCTTTTTGTAGGTCTTTGTTCGCAGCAGTAATATCTGCCGTGTGCTTCTCTATTCAAAAGTTCTCGTCTGTGGAACCATTGTCGTACAGCTCTTTGCAGACTTTGGCACTTTCAATGGAAAACTCTTTAGAAATATTGATGATGACTTTATTGGTTTTTTATGGAGGTGGTCTGCTATTTATGCGGCGGCGCTAGGCAATAGAAGGGTTCACCTAGTAAATGGAAGCACCTAGTAAATGGAAGGCCCTATAGGGCTGGACCTACAGCTGGCGAAGTGGACCCCGAAGGTACCCTAAAGCTGGGACCTTCCGGGGCTGATTCTAAGGAGGTCTCAGGGGGTCTTTTAGGGCCCGCTTCAGCTGCTTTAGGTCCAGCCCTATAGGGCCTTCCATTTACTAAGTGCTTCCATTTACTAGGTGAACCCTTCTAGGGGTAAATAGGGCTGAGAGGTGACATTTTCTAACGAAACTCGACTAGCTGGAAAACGTTGCATGCGAGGGACAAGGCACTGATTGGGTCCATATGCGAGCGCCAGCAGGATAGAGAAAGGTGTGACCAGTTTAGTTGATAGGTGTTTCTCTCACATGCGGAGAATAACACGATGAGTCTTGATTCGCGCTAAATACTTTAGTAAAAGCCCTAACCCTGACTGCTGATAAGGCCCCTGGAGCACGCTGGTGTCTTCGGGGTGCGGTAGGGACTAGACTTCAATAACATAGCGGGTGTTTTAGGGAAGGGACGTCGATGGGTCCTTAAGAAGCCCTTATTAAGAGCCTTAAGCGGGTGCTGTCTAGGCGCCCCCTCTGGGGTGCACTCATAGGGCTGTATTCTTGGCACACTAATATCGTTGGCGAAAATCAAGACTTCGTGTCAATCTCTGTAGATTGAAACGTATAACGTTCTCTTCTATCTAGGTATATGGTCCTGTTAATAGGTATCGAACCTACCTATTTTAGGCAATGACGCCCCTAGCCCTTCATATTGGAGCCGAAGGCGGGGCGTAGCTTCATTAAGCTATATATGCGCTGAAGGAGCAGCATCCGAGCGACTGGGCGCTAAAGATCCTGAGTATTCTGAGTATCCTGAGTGTCCGAAGTATCTGAGCCACCGAGCGCTGAGCATCTGAGCGAATTCTGAGCAAATCAGCAATGATCCCCTGCGTCCTACCTACCAGCAAGCCATTAAGCAATCAAGCCGTCAAGCGACAGAGCTCTTCGCTGAGCAACGAGCCAAGATGTCATCCCATGTGATTCGACTTGGACGTTTACCGAAACGAATCCGTACAACAGTGGTACCTAATATAGAAGAGGAGGATCTACATTGGGAGCAAAATGAGCAGATGCTAGCTCAGCTGAAGAATCGGTAGTGGATGCGGGATTAGCAGCAGATGCAGTAGATCCTAGCTGAGCAGGTTCAGGTGCTGCAAGAATTGCGTCGGTTATCAGGCCAGCCAGCTCAGCCAGCTCAGCCAGCGTGGCCATCGCAGTCATCACCTTAGCAGGATCAGTACTGGCCCTGATCTGCCTACATAACGCCTGAGCAGCGTGGCCAGCCATCGGCAGTAGCACCAGTGCTATCTATGTCACCGCCGCAGAAAGAAAGACTCAATAGACGCGCTTATATACCTACCTGGGAGCTTGGTGGCAGCCCTTTTAAGGTAGTCTATGCCTATTAGGGTTATTCCGCGCAGCGGTCTAAGGCCAAAAGTTGCCATGATCTAGGATTTTGGCAGCGCGCGCAAAAATTCTATGCTCTATGGACTACCACCTCTATTAGCACCGCCACTACCAATAGCGCTCCTCATGGCCGATATAGAATCCTTGCAAGCATACACTAAGGAACAAGCTCCTATCAAAGCTACCTCCAAATCCGCTTGCCTATCACCCAAAACCAAGTACTACCAGTATTGCAAATACTGGAAGACGAATTTGAAAGCAGGTATGTGGTTCTCTCGACAAACAGTGCACAGGCGGCAAGGGCACGACCCGATTTCCTTCTATTTTCTCGCGACAAATAAGAAGACCTTCATATCAAAGTCCTTGGCACCATTATACTTCTCTTTCACAATCCTCTCAAACATCGGTCGCATCACACCCTCCATGCCCTTGTCCCACCACGGCTGATAGCCGCGCATGAACTCGGGGTTCTTCGACTCCAAATAGAATTCGCAATAATCTTCCGGACTCTCAAAATTCCATCTGGGCCGAATCGTCCTGGATTGAACGTCTGTAAATCCTGCTTCTCGGATGTAAGTCCTAAGCCGCCCTTCGTCCGACCAATCCGGAGTCCATGGGTGCGGATACATATAGCCGGGCTCGAAGTGTCTCACAGTCTCCTCCCAAGGCGCATCGAAGCACAATTCGCCCCACAAGCACAAACCCAGCGTGCCGCTGGGTTTTGTCACGCGGTACATCTCCTTGAGCGTATGGAGCGGGTCCGCGGCGAACTGAACCATGAACGTGCTCAGGGTGTGGGTAAAGGTATTATCGGCGATCACAGGGCTCAGATCCATCGCATCCAGCACCTGACACGTAACTTGCGGCAGGCGCTTCTTTTCGATCGTCTCGAGCATGCCGGGTGAGAGGTCAGCGGCCAGTATCGGGATGTTGGGGAATCGAGACCGCAGGGCGGTAGTGATGACGCCGCTTCCGGCACCGTTGTCCAGGGCCGTTGCGGAGGGGGCGGAGAGGGGGGAGGTTTCGTGCATCCAGGATATCAAGGCTTCAGCGGAGGGGCGGGTAACGTATTCAGTTCTAGCGGCATATGCTGATGAGGCGGTGCCCCAGTCGTCGGACGATGGTAATTTGGACATGAGTGGCCAGTTATATAGCGATGATATTGGGTTGGATTTCTCGAAGGGGGATGAATGATGTGGAAGGTATTGGGTATGTCAGTGGAAAGAGATTGAAGTCGAGGTTGATGATATGTGCAGGGGAATCAACATGACAGGGGCTATAACTCTGATATGATGTATGTATTTTCAATTGATCTATGGTATTGGCAGCTAGATGTATGCGGGGGATATTGCCCCTCGTAGGGCTAGCCTAGCTGCGTTATCTTTAACGATTCGGTGATCCTAGGACGGACGGTCATCATTGTGCAGCTTTCCGGCATGGCCCGTAAGATTTTTGGTGGCGAGGGTGTGCATTTAAGCGAGGATTTAGGTGGGGCAGATACTGACGGCTGGAGAAGGGTCATGGCTGCAGCATAGTAATAGATGCACTGTAGATCATAATCGACAGGGTCATTATTGTTCTGTCAGATGCAAGGACACGATGCGTCCAATATCGACATCGAGTAAGGGAAGGACAATTTTGGCCAATGGGGAGAACGAGACTCGGATATCGGTGAATGAAAGCCTAGCACAAGTGTAACACCACTTTTCCTTAGGCACAGGCTAGATATTCTACTCTAATATTTTACAGGAATGCTCAACTACACGACGGCAGGTCTCTGCATTGCTGCGTCATCCTTCGCTTCGAAATCTACCGATCGAACGTCTTGAATCCCTCGAGGTTTGCCTCCTTCGATATCGGTTGTAACAGCCGCTGGAAGCGCCTCGATCCGTCTATCATGTGAATGCTACTCACTCAGCTCTGGATACTCTCTGTTGAGAGGATTTTGGTCGCTCAAACTCGTAGGTTGCTCTTGTGCGAGGGTCCGTACATGCCGCGAATGAGAACTCATTTCCAGGGTTTTGCCGCCGCGACTATTCCAGCCTCGACGCAGAAGCGCTGGCATGTTGGATAGACAGGTACAGATCAACCCTGCAGAGAGTTCGGCTGCACTGTTCAACGTTAGCATGTCAATGAAGTATGGTGCTTCGAAACGTACGCCCAAAGAAGAATCTCGGGATCATTATGCGTTATATCGAGACTAGAGCTGTACTTCAATCGCGCAGCTCAGCCAATGATGCTGAAGATTGGTGCACTGGCGGTTGTTAGCCGAACCTCGAAACGTAAACTGGTTCAAGAAGTCATGAAAGTCGTGCGAAAGACAAAGGGAGGAAAGACCTGCATTAACCAAACCGTAAAGAGCAGAAGGATACCTGTCTTTCTTTTTGGCTTCATTTGCAATTTCCATAGAGCGTTCAAGGGTACCACTAAAATGAAGAAAACACTCATTGTGTTGAAGACACCGTCTGTATTAAGCACGCTGGCGATATCAACACAAGTCCCTTCGAGCGATTGATTCCATGTCCTGGCTCTTGGAGTGCATTCCCAGATTTTGACGAAAATAGTGGAGATGTAGTATAGACTACAAACAGCCATGAATACTCGGAGAATGATGTCGAATACACCCCAGCGATGTGGAAGAAATATTCGACGGTAGAGTAATAATACGGTCAACTTCGTACAGAGAATTGCGAGGCATATTCTATGGATGTAGCATTGAACCACTAGCGAGACGGTAAGCATAGAGTGAAATCAGAGATCACTGCCACTCACATAAATATCCTCGTACGTTTCTAGCAAGGTCAAATCCCACTCATGAATGCCACCATGTCTTTTGAATGTGACGATCATCAAGGCACAGTATGTAACCAACCCGATCTAATGCCAGATAAGAGTCTACTTATGATTATCGAAGGGCATATCTCACATAAGAGACACGGCACATATCTAGAACATATTAGTAGGTGGAAAGCTGTGATTTTAGTGATAGGAACATACAGTCCTCAAGAATCCACTGCTTTAAGACGAAAATTCTGGCCCACGACCGTAATACAAGAGACAATCGTTGTAACCGAGAGGCATATTGCGACGCACAGAATATCCCATTTGATAATTGAGATCGAGTAAAAACATGGAATCCCCTGTTGCTCCTAGCAACTACTGATTATCTATCTTTGATAGTTGATATCAAAGCGGGCCCTCCCGGCGCTAGCTCTCTATCGTACCTACAAGAATTCTATAGTAGCGCCGCGTTAGTTCTAAAATAACTAGTATATATACTAAAAATAATATAAACTAATTATTTATATAGAATTTAATTAATAATTATCTAGATAATTCTAAATTAGATATAATTAAAGTTATATATATAAATATTCTTTTATTTTTTCTTCTCTCTAATTAGAAAACTTTATTATTATTTTATAATTCTATTATTATTATTATATTTCTTATATTAAATATATAGATATATTTTAATATTAAATAATATCTATACTTTAATATTAAAGTTAGTAAAATTATTAAGTATATAGAAATTAATTAATAATAAATATTAAAAATAAAAAATAATCTTTTAATATTTAATAGTATTATAGAGTCTTATTTATTTTATAAATATTTTTAAATATTAAATAAAGAAATAAAGATTACTTTATTAATATAATTTAATAAGAAATTATTATTATATTTATTTAAAATAATCTACTTTTTTTTAATATATATAATAACTTAAAATTTTCTAAAATAATAATAAAAAATATTCTTTATTATTATAAATAGATATATAAGAAAATAAAAGTTTTTTTTTACTTTATTT
>NAPT01000678.1:0-15860 GCA_002927785.1 Cladonia uncialis
TAATAGCTATGGAAGAAGGATCCTAATATACATGAGGATCTGCAGCAATAATAGGGGTAGAAAGCGCTAGAATCATAAAAATAAGATTCTGCAGTAGCTAATGTGGCCAAGCGCTTTAGGCAAGGCTAGCAAGGTTCTAGGAAAGGCAAACATCAAGCAAACAACGATGGCATATTGCAACAAATACTCTCAACACCGCATGCAGAGGCTCTCATGCTAGCCCGTGCCAGAACATCCATTGATCGAAGCAAACATTGCCTGTAGCGACTACTATCGGTATGATATCTAATAAATGACCACGCCGCTGTCGAGCCCCACCCCTACCATCAAAATTACTACCAAATTAATCAAGAAAACAGCATCACTTTTGCTACATTGTCGTCTTACCATATGGCTTAAGAATTTGACTTGATCGGTGAGATGTTCCCAACTACCTCTGTACTCTTTACTACTATCAGGATTAGCCCTAATTGACTGAGAAAACCACCAGAACCGACTAAAGTAGGGTCGGTTATTCGTTACCGCACTGATAGTAGTAGGTGCGCCTCCTGGGAGGATCTGCTCGAATATTAGGCTCATGCAGACGTTATCTTATGCACCACCCCCTCCGTGCGGGGCTAAGGTAGGTAAAAAGTTTGTTTGTGCAATAATCGACATACATAGAACTAGAGGCCCTCCACCACTCCCATTGCCTACTTTTTAATCCCCACTATACAGCTGCTGTCAATGGTCATATTGGCCGCATGTCCTGGCCATAGAACTCTGCAACATACATCTGGATTACTTCTCGCCTATATTTTCCATTTTCTTCCTCACAATGACCTCGCTTGAAGGAAAGGTCATTGCCATCACAGGAGCTGCCTCTGGCATTGGGCGTGCTACAGCCATCCTCCTTGCCTCTCGTGGAGCTTCGGTATCACTTGCAGACACCCAGGAAGAACGTCTACAACAAACCACTACCGAGATTCAAAAATTAATCCCCAACAGCCGTGTATATGGCCGAGTGGTTGATATCAGTAAAAGCGGTGAAGTTGATGCCTGGCTTGATGAAACCATCAAGGATCTCGGCCAACTGAATGGAGCAGCTAACGTGGCCGGCGTGGGGGGCGTGGCTGGCGGCGTGTGGCAACAAACGATTAGAGAGACGGACGATAGCCAATGGAATTACATTACGGAGGTAAAACCTGAAGGGTACCTTCAATTGTGTCAGGGCCGAATTGCAGAGGATGGATAAGGGTGCCAGTATAGTCAATACGGCGTCAATTGCGGGTTTGCGAGGATTACCAACAGCAGTGGCTTACTGCGCCAGCAAGGTTGGTACCTGCGATCTTTCCTCCTTCTTTTGGAGGATTTTAACGCTAAAGAATTGGCTAGCACGGGGTCGTTGGAATTACGCAAACTGCGGCCAGGGAAGAAGGATCGAACAATATCAGGGTCAATTGCATTGCACCGTGAGTACTCACAGTCTGTTGTAGATCGCTCTTGTATGGCATTGCTGATGAAAAATAATACAGAGGGCCTATTGAGACACCAATGCTCCAGGAGTTTAAGGCTAATGCACCGCAAATAAGCGATGCTGAACCAACGCTTTGCATTCAACGATGGGGAAGCCCAGAAGAAGTGGCAAAACTGATTGCGTTTCTCTTGAGTGATGAAAGTTCATATATTACTGGCGCATGTTACACGATTGATGGAGGTCTTATGGCTTGAGATCTATTGATTTGAACGTTGTGCTATCGGGGATGGGTATCTATGCTTTCAAACCACAACGCGCAAATGGGAGGCACATACCTCCCTAGACTATACTTACACAGAAAAACCACCAGACCAGGGTATCATCGAGGTAAAAGGATCATTTCGGGACACCATCCTCTTCATCGCTGGAAAACAATCCCCTTTTCTCGCCGTCTATGTCATCTTCCTCACCCTCACTCTTTCCCTTACTATTAGCCCAACAGCCTGCTCTGAGAATAACACGAACTTACCACACCACTACCCGAATTTGAGAGTCCTCTATTCTCCTGCACTGGCTGATTCTGCTGGTGTGGGAAGTTGGCAAGATCAAGGTGTCCATCCTCCTGCACTGTTTGATGTTTCCTTCTGGCATCACGAGTCTCATACCTCCCAGGGTGCTCGCATCTTGCACCGGACACTGGGGACAGTTCGAAACCTAGCCGTTGCTGAAAACAATTGGTGTGGTGATGATAGTGATTGGTATGAAGCTGTAGCTGCCCTGAAAGCAACTACTCTGTTACTGCGAGAATACTACTGATATTTTCCACGAATACCCCTATACATGTATGGAGAAAGATTCACAGGAGACGATTTACAAGTATGCAGCGTTTCAGCAAGGCTTGCATCAGGCCATGTCTTATTGTGCAGCTCCTATCTCGTAATCAGACCGTAGGGTTGATTCACATATTTTGTGATTTTTCAGCAACACCAACTGAAGTTTTCTACAGCTTTCTGTAACATATCCGTATCAAATCAGGTACAAGCTTAAGTACTAACCTCTCATATTTAGTCATAGCGGCTACGGGTTGACTCAACGGATTTGTGTAATAAACAACTTCCACATGAATATTACTTTCACGTATAACGAACTTCTTCTTGAACTCTAACTCTTAGCATCTTGACCGATACCTTGCTTTTCTCCGTTACTCTCATTTCTATTTCGAGCTGTCATATGTAGCAGACTTGACTACCATCTTGTCATCGGGCTGCTACGGATTCAAGCCATGGACAATACGGATGATACCAAAGACTCCAGACCTTTCCATTTCCTCCAACTGCCTGACGATATTCGAAACAAGGTATATCGCTTGGTACTCGTGACAGGGCCTGCAGGGTCAAGCAATGAGGATAGAAGGAAAAGTGTCCACGGGAGATACGTTGGCTCCAGAAGACCCGATCCCTCCGAAGCAGGCTCCTTTGAAGAGCATGAACCAGCCTGTCGCATTCGCGAGTCGCACTACATATCGCTTTCAATCTTATCACCTCGCTCAGAGTATCCCAATAGTATCCATTCTCGTCCTTGATCGCCAGACTGGGAAAGATGCTATGTCCATCTTTTCCGGGGACAGTACCTTTCGACTCGATCAAATTGGGTGTCTGGTTCCAGCCATGACCGACAGGACGTCAGCATGTAGGTGATATTTTGTCAAATTGAACTATATCTGAACATCACATGTCGACTTTGCCAAGAAATGAGACTAGGGCTATTCGTCAGTGGGCATAGGACTAGCACTAAGGTGGAAGGACGCCTAGGAGAAGCTGGACAAGATAGAGGGGGACCAAGTGAGACAGCTAGTTGTACACGCCATAGAATACATATTCTTCTAGGGGGTGGCAAAGGATGCCGCAGGCTTCTGAATTGCTTTGAAGACCTTGCCACTTGCAAGCGTCTCGACCACTTGGACCAATGGGGCATTGACCTACGGCCTGAAGTACCCCTGGTGGCCCAGGATTGGCTCAGTTCCACTATGGTCGATAACACAACGGAGGAAGTTGATTCCACATTTTCGAAGATGCTGAGAACGATGGGGAAACCCAATGACGCGGAAATTTGCAACACCGGCGGATCCGTGATCTCTGGTCATCTTCCCTAGAAAAGTACGATTGCGTTTGTCTGATCAAACCTCTGCCGATAACAGTATCGTGGGAATGTCGCGGTGGTCTCCATATATCCGAGGGATTTGGTCAGCCCGAAAGACGCGGGTCGAGATTTGAGGCTGGTACGTAGCATGCAAAGAATGAAATGATGGAATTAAGTTCCTTTTTAAGCTAGCATAAAGGCTAACCAGCCGGTATTGTTGATGAGTTCCTAACAGAGTGTAAGGTCATTGTTCGCATTGCAATCTGTAGCGTGAGAAGCTTCCATTTAGATGGTAGTGGTAAAGGATTGCTAGGAAAGCAGCGAACCCATATGAGAGCCACGTGGTACTGTAAGATCATTGTGAGACTGCTTGCGTCAGGCAACAGCTCGTAAATTCCGTGAACGTTATTTCCGCTTAGGCACTCTGTCGGGCCTGCCAGGGAAAAGAGATCATTGAGTTGTCAGGATCTAATTGAAAAGATACCCTATGCCCACGAAGGTAGAAAAGCCTGCCTTCTTTGCACGGTCCAGAACATTTCACGGTTGCTACCCGGCTGGCAAGCCAAGCAGCCAAGGCACTACTTCCAACTTCTGGTCGTGTACGCAACTCAGAATATGGAGGGGCTCTACAGGCGCAACGGCCATCCATTGAGCGTCCAATTACTAGCAGAAATATTGGTATCCCTTCAGACTTCTTGATGACTTGAGCTATAAGAAGCTCTTGCCCACCTAGTACATTCCGATCACCAGTCTGGGGGATGGTTCAATGGAAGAAATTGTTCGGCTTGGACAATCAAGACCGTCATGGCTTTCGTGACGAGATGCGACGATGTAAGTAATGCCAGCTGTGCCTATTAGTAGTCCGTAGCTTATCTCTTTACAGTGCTCCCTAGCAATACGGGAGACCTCATTCCCTCAGCAATGCCTGCAGCCGAAGTCACAAAGATCGCCCTACGCCTCAAATATCAAATTGAACAAGTCATACCCTGCGAGCTCGAGGAATGGAAAGTCACGAAAGCCAATTCTCCCATCATTACACGCAAAGTCATAAGAACAGCCAAAGAAGCAGGGGCCAAGGAGTACGAAGCATGCGTCGTATATTGCTTGCTTGTGTGCTACAGATGGTTCAAAAGGCAGGCCAATGTGGAACTCTGGGACGCAGATCTACTTAGGGTCCGGGCGGTGGCATGTGAAGTCTTGGCGAAGCAGCTTATCGAGCTCGAAGAAGATCAAGACTATCTTCTCCACGATTTGCTCCTCAAGCGCTATTCCATCCTCATCAACGGCGAGGAAACCGAGCCCGCTAATGTAGTCGAGCGCGCTGTAGATTTACATGCTCTCCGCGTCATTGGCTCTTCTGGATATCAAAAATGCGTCAGCTTCCTCTGGAAAGGCTGGCTAGTCCAAGACGATCAGTATCCGTCCAATTTCGTGGCGTGGAAGGGGAGAGCCAACACCAATTACTGGGATCACTTCGACCCGGATCGTATGCGAGCACCATTGTATCAGAATGCCGTGCAGATTTTCTTCTCAATTCTCTATCTTGCGCTCTACACTGGGGCAATCAATACCATTAACTCGACTGGTGATCTGGATATAGTAGAAGGGATCCTCTACCTAATGACTGCCGGCTTTATCTTCGACGAGGTTGCCAAGTTCTGGAAGGTTGGAAGATACTATATTGGTTTCTGGAACGTCTTCAATTCCACGCTCTACACCCTGCTTTGCGTCTCGTTCGTCACCCGTCTCATTGCTCTGGGTCATCCAGTTGGCGACGATGAAGGCCAGAGGCGAAAATTCAACCAGCTCAGCTACAACTTTCTTGCCTTTAGTGCGCCTATGTTCTGGATGCGGCTGCTTCTCTACCTTGACACTATCCGTTTTTTCGGTGCTATGTTGGTTGTTCTAAAAGTTATGATGAAAGAGTCATTAATCTTCTTTGCTCTGCTCATCATCATCATGGTTGGCTTCTTGCAGGCTTTCATAGGAATGGATCAGGTCGATGACAACGCCCAAGTCACAAGCTTTATCATCCAGGCGATGCTGAACAGTGTCATGCAAAGTCCTGACTTCGCAGGCTTCGAAAATTTTGCTCCGCCCTTTGGCCTAATCTTGTACTACATATTCACCTTTGTGGTGATGGTTAGTAAGTAGAGCCCCCTGAAATACGCGTGAAAGTAGGTATATTCGACGTTACTGACACCACGAAGTCCTCCTCAACATACTCATCGCCCTCTACAACAGCGCCTACTCCGACATCACCGACAACGCCATCGACGAATTCATGGCTCTCTTCGCCCTAAAGACCATGCAATTCGTCCGCGCCCCCGATGAAAACGTCTTCATCGCCCCTTTCAACCTCGTTGAAGTCTTCCTCCTCATCCTCCCCTTCGAATGGTGGATGTCCACTCCCCGCTACGAGCGCCTCAACAACTACGTCATGGGCGTGCTTTACTCCCCTTTGCTGCTCATAACAGCATTTATGGAGACTCGACAAGCTCACGCAGTCAGGCATAATCGCCGGCATGGCGAGAGTGATGAGGATACGACGGAGGAATGGGAGCAGATGGCTGGACAGGTGGACTTTGAGTCTGATGGGTGGGCCAAGAAGGTGGAGAGTACCAAGCCGAATGTTGAGACTGATGTGGCGGTTGTGGAGATCAGGGAGTTGAGAGCACAGCTGGAGGATTTGAAGAAATTAATTGAGTCGAATGCGCAGGGTGATGGGGCGAATGGGGGCACATAACCCGTGTTGGTTTGATCCTGTATTTAGCAGTGGTAATGTCATGTGAGATGACCATTAAGTACAGCCTGGACATGGCGAGCTCTAGCATCTCATAACGCATCACTGTCGTTCATGTTTGGCATTTCTCAAAATCTCCCCCATCACCCTCCTCACGATACATTCACAACATCCTCCTCATATCGTCTCCGCCACCACCCCCTCATCGCTCTCACTAACACTCTCATCCCCACTAACCTCCGCATTCTCCCTCTCCCTCCTCTCCATCAGCGCCTGCAACTCCGCATCATCATTCTCCGTCACCGCCTTCGGCGCCATCTTAACCACACACCCGCCCCCCGCCTTCCCAATACTCCCCTCAATCTCCCTAATCGCCGCCTCCAAACAATTAATTCCCACCACCTTCTCCAAACACTGACTCGTCAGCACATACAGCGGCGGCGAAACGAGTTTCACTTTTACTTGTGCGTCGGGCGTGCTGGTGTTGAGGGCTTCGGCGGCGCGGAGGGAGGATTTGACGGCGTCGATGCCTTCGTAGCCGAAACAGGTTACTTCGACGTCGGCGCGGACTTTTGTGGGTTGGGGGGTTAGGCGCTTGGAGATGTAGGATTGGAGTTCGGATTTTACGGCGGGGGAGGGGAAGTTGATGTCGGTCCAGACGTCGGGGTTTCTGTGGGTGAGTTTAGCAGTTTGGAGAGAGGTGGGGAGTGGGAAGGGAGGGGTACGTTATCGAGAGTTTGAAAGCATCGACTGCGTGGCCGTATCTCTTGTTCAGTGGCCAGCCGATCTCTTGGTATAATGTCTCCATGGGCGTTCTTGTCTTCTCGGCTACGTGCCGCATTATCGAGGCGACCATTTTGCCTTTGTTAAATCGTTCTTCGCATTTTACGATGTCTTCTGCTGATACTCGTCGCTTTGAGAGATCAATGTAGCCTTGATTTCGTCAGCGAGAGTAGACTGCAAAGCTGAGTGGTTGCAGGATGTACCCTTCTCTTTGTCGACTCGTAGCACCACGACGACCTCATTGCGCCCCACTCGGATGAGCTTTTGTATGGATCTGATACGTCGCCGAGAGAGTTCTGAAAGTAGTATCATGCCATCTATGTTGTCATATTCGAGCAGCTTGACGTAGGCGCCCATTTCTGCGATCTAAGTTGTGAGGGGCGTGAGTCATGGCGTTGGTGATATCGACTTTCGTGGGGAAGCGACGATGCTTACTTGTTTAACCTATACACTTTATCAGCATGATAGAATGAACAGATGAGAGGCCGAAGGTAAGGGAACCGTACATTGACCATAACAAACTCTTCGAGATCTGGGTATTTGTTCTCATAGAACCGGCAATTCGTTAACGACATAGCTGCAGTCGTGTGTGCTTAGTGTATGGTAAAGGCGCAACGGAAGAAGTAGCCTGTGAGTGAATGGACAATATGTAGTCTTAACGCTCCAAGATTTCTTCGAGGTGGCCGTAATTACTGTCAGCTTGAAAATGAGTAGGTATCTGTGAGTCCAGATGGTGGAGTCAAACGCTCTCCGCAGTA
This sequence comes from Cladonia uncialis, assembly GCA_002927785.1. NCBI lineage: Eukaryota > Fungi > Ascomycota > Lecanoromycetes > Lecanorales > Cladoniaceae > Cladonia > Cladonia uncialis. The sequence continues at coordinate 7,880 of NAPT01000678.1, forward strand.
TAAATTTCCCGTAGGGCTGAATTAGACTTTTCTAAATCCGTCAGTCACCCAAGCACGGCCTTACGCACCACTCCTGAAACGTTGAATTACATTCACATGCTTAGTACTCCTGTTGATAACTAGTAGATATATGCTTTTTAACAATGCGTATTTGATGTCATCGTTATACCACCTAAAACAGCTCGCTAGGGATCTGCGCCTTGGTGGCACACGGTTCTCCCCAAAGATACAACGTTACTTGTGTGGGGTTGTGTGTATTAGGATTCACGAGAGGGTTGCTGTTTCGCATCTACTAACCAACCTTAGCATTGTGACTTACATGAACCCAGAAAGGAGGGTTAACGATCATGGGCTGGCCAGTGGCTTTTGTGAGACCAAGGATTCCTACATCATTCCACTAATCTTGCCTCAGAATCACGAGATGAGTCTAAATCGGAACAGTCCTAGATCTGTTTCATATTCTACCTGACAGGAACGAAGCTAAGGACCTAATGTCCCTGGCTTTATAAACATGGTGGTTTCAGTAAACATTTTGATTGGCAGGCTTTGGAATCCGACAGTAATTGCCCCCGGGGACCTGACTCCAATAGCTAGAAACTTCTATTCTCTGACGGGTAGTTATGGTAGGATCGACTTCAAGCTTAATGATTCGACGTGCATTTTTGGTTGAATCGTTTCCTACAATAAGAATTCTACCGCGACACTTCTTCCCCCAGCCCACAATCTTTTCAATCTTAGATTGCTGCCGAAAGCCCAAGTCTTTCTTTTCTCCTCTGCTCATGTGCCGTCAGAAGATGGAAGGTTTCAGACCAATCTCGCACCCAATTCTGCTTTTTGACGCTTAAGATTTTCGATCTCCTCGTCGGAAATAGGACAGTCCACCCATGATTTTTTCAAGTTAGAACCCATCTTCAGGGCGTAGAAGATCTCTTTGTAGGCAGCATGCCAACTCTGGACCTCCTTGAGCATTATAGATAGTGCGGTGCTGTTACGGAAATACTCAACCGCCAAAGCGGCCCATAGCGATTGACCCGGCCAAGGCCCTCGAGAATCAGGTTTGCGAAGTACACGAACCTTTTCATGATTAATATTGATGTCAAGAGCTTGCATCAAGCACAGAATACTGCGACGGTAATTCCCTGCATTCTGATACTGTTCTCCTTCTCTTCTAAGCAAGCGCATAAGCTCCAGCAACTCCACGGCTGACATGGAAATGAACTTTAGTGGTGCATATTCGACTTCGGCAGCAAGGTCTTGGTTGGTTGCTCCTTTTACTGTTATGCTTGAGGCCCTGAAAAGGGTTTTGAAGGGCAGAAGAAGCTGGTCCTGCCCGTTTTGGGGAAGTGTTCTGGCGTTGACATACTGTGAAAAGTTTAAGTACACATCCACATGCCGTCGTCCAAGAAGCGTTATCCAAAGTAGAGTGCACATCAGCTCCAGTTCCTCGGAGCCAATCATGATGCGGTATTTCGCAGACGGGTCATCCGCCCCGGTGTCAATTGTGACTTCCAGACCGCACATCCGAGGAATTTGTCGTGGATGACTTTTGCACAATAGAGGAACATCATGCTTTCTTAGTTCTCTCTCAAAAAGCGGAGAATCGTGGACAATTTGTACGAAAGTGTTCTCGCCATAAAGAACTGCACATGCTTCTCTCTTGATAAGACCGCATGTTTGTAATATTGCAGGTTGCAGATCATAATGCGCCATATTGTACGTTGGATCGATGAATTTATTCGATCTGGTCAGGAGAAGATACCGGTAGACTCCTAACCGCACCTCAGGGGGTAGATCCAAGAAAGTCGTCGTTATCGATGCCATTGATGAATAACAAAGTAGAGTCCTCTAGCCTCTTGAGGTACTCGGATGGCTGTTTCGGAGATCTATCAATAAGTGGATCTTTCCTTATGGCAAATCAAAAGTTGGGAGTTGAAAGACGAATCGCGTATTGAAGAAGACTTGAAAGAACTGCCGGCGTGCAAAAGCGAAAATGTCAGAAGGCAGAAGAGATTCCATAAGTGCAAATTCCCTAACGCCAAGAACTGCATGCATGTGAAAATATTGGGTGGTTCTTGGCTCAATGAAAAGAAGCCCATGTGATTTAGCTCCATCTCCAGCCGAAATAATCATGCCTTAGTGGATCCTTTCGGTGCGGGTCGCAACTAATTGCCTTGAAGTAGAAAGCTTGAATAGGACAGCAGAAGGACGTACGCAAGGTGGATCGATAAAGGGAAGACAGCAGAGACCAGAGGGTGACCTGATAATGCTTGCTTCGAATACCTCAAAGGGATAGCAGAATTTGAAGCTCAGAACAGCCTTACTAAAGGTTTACTTGGAGTCGAGCGAAGGGTTCCATAAGGCCTCCCCTAAAGATTAGCTTTTTTGAGGGATGTGCAGCTTACCCTGGGCTGTATTACAGCTTGAGAACTCCACTCGTCAGGATAGACTTGACATGAGTTACCTCGGGACAGTTCGCATGAACGATTACCTCAAGCAGATGAAAGCACGGCACACCTCATGTTCATTCCAAAGCAAAACTCGGTCTTCTAAGAGGATGCGTGCAAGTCAATCTAAATATATAAGGCCGGGTGAACCTCGAAATATCCTCTGGTCTGATCTTCGCCCCAGGCAGAATCATTTATACTTAATCCTTTTGTACAACGGCATGCTTGCCCTAAAAGTCGCAAGTCAGTGTCTTAATGAATTTGACGTAGGTTACCAAATAGTGGAGATAGTGGAGCATGAACACTGATGTGGAAATTGGCAGGGTCAAGCGCCTCGAACGGCTACCGTACAGTAGGCCCGATCAAAACTTAGGTAGTTACTGGAGAGATCCAGCTCGAGCATAATGTAGTCACCGATGGATTTTTGAAAGCTGATGAATTGCCTGGTCCAATATTGTTGAAATCCTTGTCATCAACTGCGTAGGGGCGCAGATCTGAGTTATCCTAGGCTCCAGAGGTGGTTTTCGAATAGGAAGGAGATTTGTAGAATTTGTTATATTGTTCAGTACGTCAGATATTCTTTAGTTTGTTGTTCCTTAGACCAGAGTCCAAATGGGTGAACCCCTGGCAGACGATGGTGTAGAACTGTTGTACTCCAATTCTTACAATCCAACAAAATGCATTCCTTTGACACTCCTTCCTCGGAATTTTTTTTTCGTTGGCAAAGCAGTGGCGAGTCTACGCATATTCGATGATGATGCGCGCGGTGTCCTCTTGTCATGAATATATTGGAACATCAGATCCCTGCGCGGATCGCCCCCGGGCCAACCACGGGGGGGTTTCCCTTAAAGGCCCTAAATCCAAGGTAGCGGGCCTAGATTTTGGGGGGGTTCTAAGCGATCACCCGCGCAACGCCGTCCTACGGATTAGCCTAGTATACCACTGATTAGTCGGTATAGTGGGCTACACCGGTAAGTGGTAGCTTGGAGGCTAATTTTAAGGTGTACAGGATAGCAAGTCCTAATGTTGCTTAATAAGAGCATGGGCAGGATTACGTACTCCCCCACCGTAGGGTTGAAGCAGGGTTGAACCTTATAACGGGACGCGGGCCCGCAAGTCCTGGCATAGCCCATAGTGGTAATTGAAGCGTTTTGTACCAAGTACATAAGGGCGTCACATAACGCATATTTTTGGTGCTTGAGCGAATCTATCAACCAGAGTCATTCGACGCCTACAATGTCCGACCACGGATGTTGCTCTTTGGGCCCATCCAGACTCGTGCCATTTGTACATGTACTATCACATCCCTTTACCTGAGCCAATACTATCGCAAGGACAACCCCATGGGATCGGTATACCTTGCCATCATGTACACCTAAGCCAATCGCAACTTCTGTCTTCGCAGTGCTTTCGTGGCGGTGAATCTATTTGCAATGCAGCGACGTGGCGCACGAGTGCTTGCTATCAGTGAGACGGAGCTTGTATGAGCCGCCTGAAGAAGCACAGTTATCTTCAGATTCGCTAATATCTTCGATAGGAAGGTGGTTTACCCAAGATTCTGTTCTTGCAGCGCCAAGCATCCGTATTCCATGGGAAACTCGAGCCGGGATTGATCAGCTCGGAAGTTTCCACTTCGAATGAAATTTGTTTGCTGCGCCTATCGACGATTCCTGTCCGGAATGCGAGTACGAAGGTTACATCTGATGTGAGACGGCAGCAATGGGTAAGTTCTGATTGGTATTTCCGTGTCAGCATCATCCAAAGCCGTTCAATCCTTGCGGAAACGGCTTTACCTTTGCTGTCTGATCATACGGATTTCTCGTCTGCTAACGCAGTCTTGCCCATGATTGGTTATAAGCAGTGAAGAAACGCCTCAGCTGTATATTTATTAAGCAAGGCAGCAATTACTCATAATGAGCAGGCGCAGTCATTGCGGCTCTCACAGCTTGAAATGAGGGACCTGATCCCAGATCCCGTTGCATTTCTTTTCATTTATCTTAACTTCGATCACCAACCCTAACGATTTCCGGTTTCAAATTTTTTACCCAATGCTACGTTTAGTCCTGGTCTCGAGTCACAGGCTCTCAAGGGTCTGACTCATCTATCGGCCATACTACTCGGCTACTGCCTGCTGCTGCAATGGGCGCTTATTCAGTATACGCCGTCTCAGAAACGGCGCCTGTGAACTGGAGGTATGACTTAGGATTCGATTCACTCGTACTGCGCTTATCAAAACGGTCTTTTTTTTTAGCAAAGGCGAAGAACTAGTTTCAAGTGGATTTGTCGCAGTAATTATCTACCTTTTCATCGACATCAACATTGGCATTTACCGTACCTTCAAAAAACGCCAGGGCCTATACTATTGGAGCATGTTACTGGGCACCTTAGGGTGCGCCATCGATACAACCGCGGTGATCTTGAAGTACTTTCTGCCAAACCAGAAGAACTTGTGGCCTGTGTACCTGCTCCTTATTCTAGGCGGCTGGACCATCTACGCCCCTGCGCAGCTACTAGTTTTGTACTCAAGGCTTCATCTGGTGAACCGAGATCCAAGGCTTCAGAGATGTGCCTTGATCATGGTTACAGTAGTACCCGCACTTTTGATCATTCCGTCGTGGGTGTTCGATTGGCCCGCTTGGGATCCGAACTCAAATCTCTCAGCGCTTTATTCTCCTAGAGAAGCCATCATGGATCGTGTCAGTCAAATCGGATATACCTTCGCTGAAACAGTCCTTAGCGGCATTTACATCTGGCGCCTAACTGACCTTCTCAGACACAAGTCTACCGTAAGACAACGGCGTGTCATGATGGATCTGATCTATGCAAACATTATCGCCGTCCTCCTTGACGTCCTGACAGTATGCCTGGTGTTCCTCAACAAAGGTGGCGTCAGTCATCCGGTCCAAACTTTCAGCTACCTTCTCAAGTTGAAGCTCGAATTCTTGGTGCTCAATCAGCTGATGGCTGTTGCTGCGCGAGGTTTACGCAGGGGGACTTATGCCGAAAAACGGTATCATTATCCCTCGTTTCCAGATAGGAACAAGTCCTCCGACTCAAGATTTTGGCCCTCAAAATGGAGTTTGGGGACATCGAAATCTAATGACGATGATGCCGAGATCATGGTACTTTCACCGTCGCTTCCGAAAGCTCACGGATCTCCAAATGACTTCAATCCGCGGTATGGACACGATACCACTCGTGGAAGCGTATCACCAATGAAAGCCAACTTCGCGACAAGCAATTTTCGGAGGGTAGGCGCTAGACTCGAGGATGTCGATGACGATGATATTGGGGTGCATATGTGGGAACGGCAACACGGATCGGGCGTGGAGGTACCCTGGTTCAGGGGTGATAGTCAAGCTTGAATGATAATAACATACGAGGGCCGAACTGCTTTACATAGAGCAGCAGAACTTGGCCGCGTTAACGGGACCTTACGCAGAGGTAGACGGCACGTCATTTCAGAGAAAGTTCTTTAGCAGGACTCTGGAAAGGCAAACTGATCTCATTGTAGGCGTTCGAAAAGGAAACCTGTACGGAGGAGCGTGCAAAGTTCTCTGATCCACGGAGATAACAAACGCCTTCGGATTCACCAACTGTACTGTACCATATGATATGAGATGTACCATATAGGATGAGGATGCAGCAAAAGTTGATGTGCATGTAGGGGAGTAGTAGCTTAGGGACACTCAAGGTCTGGCAGGATCGCTGAACAGGAAGGAGATTCATGAGTAGGTAGACCGCAGGTGCAACTGTTCTTTCGAGGGATTTCAAACCAGCAGGAAAAGCTCATCCAGTACTACTACCTCCCAGAGCGCGTTATTCTGAGAGGCCTGAAGCAGTGAGTGGCAAGTGTTTATCCCACATGCACCATACTCTTACGACTAAGCTAAGGCTAAAAACTATCTTCAGGCTGATATAACCTTCTTCACACCCCTGGTCCCCCTTCTGCCATACTGGTGTCTTGGTAGAGTCTCTATCCATCCCAAGTTCCTCCGATTCCGGGCCATACTCTCAGTAGCCCTGCCAGCCTTACGATAGCAGATATAAGGTCACGAAACAGGGTTAAATTAAAGAATATAGGCTATCGGTTGAAATTGCATCCAATGTGAATCTTGGTAGCGGCAATTGTTGACCCGTGTTGGCCTCCTAGTAGCTATCCAGTATAGTTCACGAAGAACAGGCCCTCATCAACTTGCCAAAAAATAGGCCTTGAAATTGATACCAGCATTATAGTCAGAAAAAACAGTCTTAAAACGCACGACATATGAACCCGAAGAGTCAAGGCGCTTCGACCACCAATACATAATCCCAATTCCTACTCCTTTAGCATTTTACAGCACGACAATATCCAATTCGTCCTCCATCCTCAATGCCAACACCGCTAATAGGGAACATGAAGCCGATTGCTGTCTATTCACCGAAGAACCACGCTAAAGACAAAGCTGCTATCGAGTGTCCAAACCCACCCGTCTACGTCCCGATGGACTGCCTATTGCTGCATCTTATTCGGGTCGTATGGAGAACTGACAGGCTGGCTGTTGGGCGGAGCGTAGCTGTATTGAGGTGCACCATTGACCGGATGAGGCTTCGGGGCATGTTCTTGAGCACCAGGGGTGTATCCAGAATAACCAGCTCTTGCCTGCTGATTGGACTTCCGTTGCTTTCTCAAAAGACTAATGGCGAGTGTGATGCACATATTGAAGAGCTTCGATAGTTCTATTAAGGCTTTTGGAGGTATGCTGATGGTTTTCGGCGATGGAGGTTGTGGTTCGATTGTTATGGATGGCGATAGGGGTGTCAAAGCAGGAATGGGAGTTTATTGGAGACAGGGAATCTTTGCTCAGCGGATGCAGAGAATTCAATAAACGGGTTTGCTTGAATTGAATGGACGTGTAGCTTTCTTTTATAGAAGATGGTGGGATGAACTGTTACTGCGCCTTCTTACAGAATCTACAGTGGCGGGCTGTAATAAGCCCACTTCGCGGAAAAGGGGGTTGTAGTGTAGCAATTGTTTCGCGATATTGCACAAATCCTGATGATAAACGGGAGCAGTATCGCCGTAAGGAGCAATTTTCACGAGTCTCAGCTGGAGCTGGGAGTTGGGGAGTCCAGCCCTAAGTCCTTTCCAGCCCAAGCCTCCCGCGCGAAACATGACCAATCCGGCTAGTTTCGCGAGCGAGATTGAGAATATAGATGTAGGTACTAAAAATCGTGGATCCGCCTAATGTATTCAGGTTTGAAAATGCAATTTGGCGGCTGCTTGTTGGAAGTAGGCGGTAGTCAGTGATGTAGGTCAGGATGAACTGCTATGAATGATTCAAGATCTTGCGCGAAGGTCCTGACCATCGCCTGGCGTAGGGGTTGGAGAGATGGAGCTGGGAGCCATCTATGCTTAGGCAGCACAACATGGGATATGGGGCATCTCCACAACTCCGCCTCAGGAATCGAGCAAGCAGCAACACGGCCGGACTTGTAACACTTGGGTGGCACTTCAGTGCTTGTAATCCGGGTGTTTCGGTTCCCCACCCCAAAAC
>NAPT01000679.1:0-15822 GCA_002927785.1 Cladonia uncialis
ATATAATAAATATAATAAATATAATAAATATAATAAATATAATAAATATAATAATTATAATAAAATAGAAAGATAATATAATAAATATAGAATATATAATATAATAAATATAGAATATATAATAAAGAATTAATATTATAAAGCTAGTATTATTAAAATATAATAAAGTAATATTATATAATTAATAAATTAATTTAATTATAAATAAGAAATAATACTATAGAATAAATATAATAATTATTACTATTAATTATTAGAAGTACTTGATTTAATATAATATAATTAAATTATATAGAATTTTAAGTATTTAAAAAGTCTATCTATTATAATCTATTAAATATTTTTTATTAAAGACTTTAAATAAATTAAATTAAATAAACTAAAGATAATTTCTAATAATTATTAATAAATCTATATATTATTAAACGTTCTATATAGCTTTAAAATTATATAATAGAGGTAGTGTTACAAATTTATATAGTCAGCCCTATAAGGCTTATACGGTTGATGGGTTTATACGATTGAGAGGTGAACCCTTCTACCGCGGAACCCCTCCATATACAGCTTACTTCTGATGTTATCCTCCGCACTGGCCATTATAACCAGGAATCTCTATTCAATATTCAAAGCGCTGTGCAGAAAGTCATCATTCAATGGATGAATATCTTAATATGAAGCGGCAAAGCCCAGTCTACGGCGATGTCCCAGATCTGTACCGTCAGCGGATTTTACAGGACTCGGCAAGAGTCTTTAAAGATGACCAAGGTAGCCTTGACTTGATATCATGGCCCAAGAATGCCAAAGGAAGGCTTCATCCTGTCTTGCCCTCACCTAGCAAACAATAATAGCAAGCAGAGTTTGATTCGACCATCGTCGTTGATTCTGCAGCATCCCTTATTTCATGTAATCAGGTACATAGTGTTCTGACACTGCCGTTTCATTCGAATTAGATATGACTCATGATTCTACGCAGCGCCTGCAAAATGTGGAGAGAAATTGTCTATAGTAGGCTCTCAATTTCTATACGTCAATTTTTCGGTCCTAAGAAAGCCTTTCAGCATCATCAGGCAGAAATATACATGGGACAACCTCTTTATCACGAGAGATTTATTGTTCAACCTCCTCAATATAAACCGTGTTTTCTTCCCATTTCTGGATTGTGTTCAAGCTTTCGGTTTCCGTAAGAACGACGACGACGAGGTCTGGGAGGGTTGCCATCGAGCTTGTGAATGGGACCCCAACTGTACTCAGAAGATGTTGGGATACGGTGCTGAACCTAAGCTCCTAAGTGTCTTAAAGCGACTCTATTGAGTGCTGACTGCTTTGGGCTTAACTCAGAGATTGCCTACACGTTTCGGTATGTGATCAATAACGGGCGGACAGAAGGCTCTCCGTGGTCTGTCCGGCAAACAGCTGTTTATCAGAAGACCAACTTGGAGACCGGCTGCTCGATATGGATTCTGATTCAGCCCAACGAGGCAGTATTAGAACACTTCAAGGCGTTGTGTCTTCAGTCGGTAGACGGTGTGGAGCACTCCATGGCGCCGCATCTCGCCTTTCTAAGCTCTGGTCGTGTCTATTGGAAGGCTTATATTGGTCAACTGCGGCTGTCTCTTCAGGAATTGGTCAGTGACAGGAAAACAATCAAATATTGCTCTTGTACGTACGGACTATGCTTTTCTAATAATCATCTTAGGATGAGAAGGCCTGCTTCTCCAGAGTCGGCAAGGCACAGCCAGGAGACTACAAAGTCACTTTCTCCGATGGCCAGCAACTTCAAAAGATCCGCCATAAGCTTGATCGATCAATGCTCATGCTCGGAGGAATTCTAGCAATTATCAACAGCTGCAAGTCCCACTGCGCAGATATTGAACGGTCCGACTTATGTCTTCGGGAACATACCATACGTCTCGAGTTAAGTCAGCTTATCAACTACTTCAACTACTGTAAAACTGTCATACGCAGTCTCAAAGAGTCTTCAAATGGGACGGCCGATCTTGTAAGAGGGCCGAGTTGATCTATTATATATCATATTAACAACGCAGACTAAATATTGTCTCAGTTAAAGCAGATTTGCGACTTCTATCTTACGGACGAGCTCAGACGCAGCAGCAAAGCCCTTGAGGCCAGTATGGTTGCGCTAGAACATATCGCGGCGGCGACACGTACCGACAATGGCGATATGCTGCAATTGGCAAGGTATAATCGTGAGGATACAATCAACTTGAAGACTCTAACGCGCATTACGATTGTCTACCTTCCTGGGTCTCTCATTGCGGTAAATTCTAGCGTATGGACCTTATCAGAAGATTTTGTTGACTGAAATTGCTGCAGACTATATTCAGCTCCAACCTTATTAGCTTTGAGCCACTGGGTGCGGCCTATCAGCCCAGTCGAATAGTCATTAGTCGGCAGTTCTGGATCTATGTCATAGTCACGCTTGGATGTACGGCTCTCACACTGTGTGTACCTGTTATATTGGAGCGGAGGCGAGGGCGCAGATGCCCGTAAGATTCGATAGTATTTCGTAATTTCTCGTAGAGCCAAATTCTAAGCATCAAGATAGCAACAGAGCCGACAATTTGAAAAACAGTGATATCATCTCAATCATAATATGTGATCCAATTTCCCGCAGGGGTCTTCTTGCTGCAGTTGCCTCAAAAATCTAGGCCGATCTCACTGACTGGATTTCATCCTTTCAGGTGTTCAGCGACTGGCAGACATGGTCAATAGCAAAACTCGCCTGGGTGAGGCCTCTCGGTAGAGTCAAGGCAAAATGCTCTCCAGTGTCCTGCCAAGTATTATTAGCCTAGCGACAAATCTTCGTCTGATGGCGCTTGCCTCCACAGAGAAGTTCCCATTTCCAAACAGCCTTGCAAGTAGGGAGAAAAGCCTCTGCTTGTCGACGTATCTTTGCTCAAGGACTTGGTTCATTGTCAAATTCCGAGGTTTCGGTTTCGACGACAGCCTGGTAGTTCAGGATTATACCAGGTGGCTAGGTATTAGCAATAATCGCAGACTAGCAATTGCGGGGTGTTGGCCCTGTCTCGTCTAAAAATTTAGCAGTCGCAAAATTTTCGCTAAAGCTTGGCATTCGAGCTTGTAACCGCAACACTGAACTCCACATGCCAATCCGCACCACATAGCAATATCACCTCCAACATCTACAGGTGATCTATATACGGAGGTATCCTATTCTATTACTAGACATATGATAAGCTTATCGCGGGCTAATAGTCCTAAAAATCCAACGTAAAGTTTTTACCTAGGAGGTTTAGTATAATTACAAGGTATGCCAAACCTATTTACAATATAAACACAGAATCGATACTATAAGGATATTAATAGTTAAAGGACTTAGTCATGTATTTAAAAAGACTAAGGATTGCTATAAGAGAGGTTTTCTGGATTTAAAATTAAGTGGTAGAGCTATGTGGTACGGATTAGCATCTGGAATTCAGTGTTGCGGTTACAAGCTCGAATGCCAATGTCAGGGATCCATGGCATGTTTTGATGGTTGATGCCAAGCGGCAGGGTTAGGGCATACCCGGCGCTCCTTAGCTAGATAGGTAGCCAAGCTCCATCGCACCCAGCTCCTTCAATCATATTATACCCACCATCAATATTAACCTACCCCATTGCCTAGTAATAGCATCACATCCTGAACATACTAGCCATTAGCCTGACCGCATATGCCTTGCCGTGTGACAGCCAAGTTTGAGCGAAAATTTTGCAACTGCTAAATAGAATCAGGTCACCTGATTATCGCTTGGCGAGACTGTTGCCCAGCGGTGGTACATTTTTGTTTCTCCTCAGTCTTGCCGTAGTCACACAGTACGACCTTACAAGTTGGCAAAAGTTATCCATAGACGCCGCAGAGAATGGATGTGACACGCGGTAAGATCAGAGAAGCCCGCTGCCGAAATGCCGATGGAAGATGGTTCGTCCCAGAAGCATCGCTGGTGTCTGCGCTTCCTCCTGAGGTCATACGGCAGTCGCTTCAGAACCACTGCGACGTCGAACCTTTTGCAGTCCAGTGGATGATACAGGCTATCGAAAAGGGTGGTGGGAAGACCTTCGCAACATTGATCTTGATTAGGGAAGAGAAGAAGATCATTGCTTTTTTAGAACATTACTTGCAATCCGACAGCCAAAATCTCGACTCCCGGCTTCCATTTTCCAAATCAGAGCTTGAAACGATCCTTTCTCCGGATGCAGCCAGCGAATTTCATGAGCACCAGTGGGAACTCATAGCCCCCGTCTTCACTCACCGACTTCTTCACCGCAATATCCCTGTCGAGTTCATTCTTCCTTTCATCGACTCCCGAAGAATTGGAGGTGGAGGATTCGGGGACGTTTATGAGGTCGTTATCACAACTGGCCACCACAAGTTCAAGGGTATAGACACCACCAAAGTATAGTCTACCTTTGTTGTACGTCCGGAAATACTAGACCTAACAATCATTAGCCTGCTCGATTAGTCCGAAAAGAGCTCCGCAAAGGCTTTGGGGCCGATGACTTGTGGGCTGAAGTGGGATCTAACGAGCATCAAATCATGTCGTATCTATATCACTTGGAGCATCCTAACATTCTGCCACTTTTGACATCATACACATATAATGGGAGCCCCAACTTCCTACTGCCGCTGGCCGAGGGAGGAGACCTGGAGCACCTGATGAACGAAAGAACTAGACCCAGTGAGCTTTCCCAAGACGCGCAATTCTACGACGCAATATCTGGACTGGCTTCAGGGCTCGAGACTCTACATGAGTATAAATCCGACGTGCTTGGCAGGGAAATGATCGGATATCACCACGACCTGAAGCCTAAGAACGTGCTGGTGTCTACGGGCCGTTTCATTCTCTCAGACTTCGGGCTTTCGAAGCTAAAGATTGGCGACAACTCTCGGACTCCTTTCAAAAAGGGGCAGGGCCATTATTTGGCCCCTGAATGTGAGGACCCAGAGCATGATTTTTCCAAAGGTATGATCAATAGAGCGAGCGATACATGGTCACTAGGTTGTATCTTACTTGAAGTGATCATCTATATGGCTGGAGGAAGCGATTCTGTCGCACGGTTTCGAGAATCTCGTACGACTAAAAAGGGGTTCTTAACGACAAGAACCTTTTTTCACGAGGATTCCATCAATCCGGGAGTAGAGAAAATGTTGATCGAATTGGCTGGTTGTGGGAATAAAGCCATTGAACGATCAGTGGCTTTGATTCGCCAGATCCTGGTGATTAAGCTTGAAAACCGACTGAAGGCGAGTGAGATTGCCGTAGGGTTCAGACTCATTTCTTTCGAAGCTTGGTACGTGAGTTTATCTACAGCTTTTGAGTCTGTTAAATGGCGAATTGAGGACCCAGAGACTATCGCGGAATGGAACAGATTTCGCCAAATGGCCCATAGTTTAACTTCAAGAGACGATACGACGGCGGTTTGTACCCCAAACACGACCAGTTCAAATTTTTTTTCAGAACGTTCTCAAGTTGAATCACTTCTGGAGTCCATTAAAAGGCTGTTCAACTACATCATAGCCTTAGATCTATCAGCCGACTTTGCAACGGCAATATCAACGGACTTAAAACAAGTCAACAACTTTCTAGACCTGAAACTCAAGGACAATCAAAGAAACCGCGATTCAATATCTCATGTCGAGCCGGATTCGGTTGATATTACTCATAAGCCAGTCGAGCCCGAGCACATAAGAGAATTAAGTTGGAAAGAACCTACTTTGACGGTACCGACAGCCAAGGTAGACAATGCCACCATATCGAAAGATGAGAGGTTTCTTGCTGTGAGGTATAATGGGCGAATTTCGATTCATGCTCTGCCTTCAGGCGATAGAATTCAAGCAATCAGAAATCAGGACGCGTTGCAGCCGGCTCCAAGCAACTGGTATGGTAAATACCCCCAGTTCGCCTTTTCGCCTGACGGGAAGAATCTTATTGTCTGTGGGAACAGACACGTGTACTCCCATAAGGTAGACGGCAATGGAAGCGAGTTTTCAATCCTTTTTCCACCGTTCAACGAAGAAAGCAATTACCGAAACATTGGTCGTTCTGAAATGATGATGAGGCCGATGATTACTGGAGTGGCGGCGATTTCCTCAGACTCGAGGTATGTGGCTTTCGGCGTTACAAGGCGTCGATCTACGCTCTCCGACTCATACGAGGAGTTGATATTTGTCGTATTCCTTACGAGAAGTGGGGAGGTTGATGGACCACCTAATTGTATCACCGTGGAGGATGATGATTGTGTAGCTGGATTTTCTCCTGACAATCGCTGGCTGGCCGTTGGTAGTCAGAAGTTAGTCCGGCATCATCGACAGAATGCTATTCGTATTCAATTGTTGAACGTGTTTGGGAGCGGCACCGATCAGCAGCGTCTGAAGTGGGCCACCATTTATCGTAACGAAAATTTGGACAAAGGCCCACGCAGACCATGGATGGAGTTATTCAACGCGATGACCAGGCACCCGCGCCTGGCTTTTGCAGCCTGGGAGAGCCGTTGGGTGGTAGCAGTATGGGAAGAGTCTAAACGAACCTTAACCTTACACGATCTACACTCTCAGAGCCATTCATTATCATTCGACCTTTTTGGCCATGATAAATTCGGTGCTGGCATCGAAAAGACTGTATTTTCCGCTGATTTGAAAGTCACGGCAAGCCTGAGAATTCCTGCTAGAGCTGTCTTGGTCAAGTTTGGTTTGGGGAAGGAGAGCTCAACAGATAACGAGCTCGCAATTATGAAGATGGAAACTAGCCAGAAAATCTGCACTCTGAAAGGGGCATACTTTGACAAATACTGGCTTTCAAATTCCGGACAGTATCTCGTAACACGGAAGAAGGGAGAGCTCAGAGTTTTCCGACTTCTGGAAAGCTGATATCATGCGAGCACTAACTCAGCCACTTTATGGGAGAGTCGTCTAACAATAAAATCTCACGGCAAGGACCCCAAATTACGCAGGCGTGTCTTTTGAGCCATTGATCACCTCATAATTGAGAGAAAGGTTCGTAAGCCTGTTACACATGTAACCAATCTACCGTAGAGATAGCTCAGAAAACTTGTGTTACGATCATCACCAAAGCACAGTAAAAAGAATTTATCGGGCCACAGTAATGCATGATTCAGCTACTCCATAAATATGAAGAGATTTCGTCACTCAATTCCTTTCTGAACTCTTTACGACGTCTACGGTGATTCAGAAAGGCCTTGAAGCACTCATTTCACAAGATGAGATAAACTTACAGCAAGCCAGAGACTTGAAATAGAGCGTGGGAACCGGTTCTTCACGCATATATAGAGCATGCATGAGTGCCTTGATAGAGATTGTCTTGCCGTTCTACACAGACTCCGAATTAGCATCACTTTTTTCAAATCGGATGCGAATCTAGGACAGGGAAGCCAGAGAAACGACCATTGGGCCTGGAATGCTTGACTTACTCCAGGCAAGCCGTGGAAGATGATCTCTCTCTTCCAAGGCACCGAAGACTCTTTGTATTCCTCTCTAGAATCGAAGAAGCCTTCTACGTCCTTGACTAGAGTCTCTATCATGTCCTTATTCATGATGACGTCGTCCCAGCTAGAGCCTGCACAGAAGAGAAGAGCTCGGTACTTTTCGTCCACATCTCCTGGTCAAAAACCAGCACCTCGTTGTGCACATTATTGCTCCACTGCGTTGCGGCAGCAATGAGGTCGTCTGTGACCTTACAGCGCCCATCGACGAGCTCATGACCCCGCTTGTGTAAGACATAGTGGTTCTTGACCTGTCCATGGCCCTGCTGAAATGTCGCTGAGTAGACGATGAATGCCTGATCTTTCCAGATATAGTCATACTTCCCGAATAGGACAAGGTCACTTATGATACCGTGGTTCTGCGAGGTTCTATCGCCGCCATGCAGAGAAATCCTCAGCCTCGGTATCGAGTTTGGCTTCGGCTTGACCAGCATTAGCGAATGCCAACAGGCTAGTAGAGTAGGCCGGCGTAACAGTCACTTCCTAGTCCGGGTAACGGCCGCGGAGTGAGCTAACGATTGCTATCTCGGTGGAGGCTTGAGATGCAGAATTGTGCTTCTGATAGTCTTTGAAGACATTCGCGCTAGCTCTGTTGACAGCAATGCTTCCGTCCATAGTATTGGGTTGGGAAAATATGCCGTTTCTCATTGCAGAGTGTCAGAGGATAATATTGTCTTCAATATTGTGAATAGTTAAGATCCTAACAGCGATGTATAACAGAGTTCAATGGATCAGACTCTGGAGTCGGCATCAGGATTGAGAAGGTAGAGACTTCTTATACCGTTTTAGAATGACACGCCATGTCTGTATTGGTTCTGCCTAGCAAGTCTTTTACTTTGAGCGTCCTGCATGTGTTTTAGGCAACAGTTGCAGGGGGCTGTGCCAGCTTCTGCCTGATCTACAGGTCCCATAACAGTGAACCTATGGCTGGAGGACGCTTGTAAGACATGCCTGCAGCCTGTCCTAATGGTCCAACGGCGATGATTGCCCATCCTGAGCTACCAATCAAAGCCTTTGTGATGGCCCTCCAGCATAATTGTTGGTGCAGGGCCAGGTGGGCGGGACCTCTGATTAATGGAACCCCTGATGCAAGCCCGGGTTCTGAGGTAGGTAGGTAGGTAAGATACCTAGCGATACCTGCTCCATGGGCTAAGCCCAAAGCGGCTAGGTGCGGCATCATTGCCAATTCCAGAAATTGCAGATCATTTGTGACGGCCTTAGATCTCAATAATCCACAGTCCAGCATCATGGATTCTATAGACCAAGAAAGAGCAAAGCTAGCTGCAGATGCGGAGAGGGAGCTGGTCAGGCTATGGCGTGCTTGGCGAACGATACATGAGATGTGTCAAGACAGAGTAGGTGCTTGTTTTCTGGCCTGCCTGTCCACCTGCTTAATCTGCATTGGTAGGGCTACGAATTATCAGAAGATGAAGTACGAATATCTCTTGATACGTTTCGCGACCGTTTCGCCGACGCCAGCGGTGCCCCTGAGTAGGCCTGCCCAAACGCTTGTACAGCTTTATATATTGTTAACACAACCGTTGTACAGCCGCAAGAAGATGACCACATCCTTCAAACCTACAAACGATATGCTTAAAAAATACACGCCCCTTCCTACCGCCTCAAATCCGAACCCTGTTCCCCAAATAGGCACCATCTGGATCGAATTCTCCACCGAAACAGCTGGCATCGGCGTAAAGCCAATGCGGCTCTTTGTACACCACATCACCGATCATAAATTCTACACTGGCATTTTAGTCACCCAAGCCCCCGTCACCCCAACAGCTCTAAAACTCATTCCATCTGTGTCTCATGAAGCTACCATTGAGACATTCCAAGAGCAGGATCTGTTGGTCAATATTACGCATCATGAGCTCGTGCCTAAGCATATACCATTGAGCGCAGAAGAGAAAAAGAAGTTATTGGAGCGATATCGGTTGAAAGAGAGCCAATTGCCGAGGATCCAGACGGCAGATCCGGTGGCGAAGTATTTGGGATTGAGGAGAGGGCAGGTTGTGAAAATCATCCGAAAGAGTGAAACAGCAGGGAGGTATGCTAGCTATCGGTGGGCAATATGAAGAGGTTGTGAGAATAATTATTACGGCTAAGAAGCTGCTGCAGTGATAGGAAAGGCGAGGCGTTCTGGTGATGCCATATGTACAACAATGATATCCCCATGCTTGATATTTCAATTGATAGGTCATGTTGTGCTTAGGATGTTAGACACCCGCTATAGGCCCAATTATCATCGACCAAAAGTTCAAGGCATCCGCTTTTACTATGGTGTATTTTGAATGTCTGACTTTTGAGATCTTGAATGCATCGACTTTTAGCTTCCGATACAGAACAACACGTCCTAAGCCGACGAATCAATTGCTAACGTCTTGATTCACAATTCACCGAAACCTCCTCACAATTTGGCCTTCTCTTTGACCTCGTGTTTGACTCTTGCATCCTTATCTCTTTTGTTCGACTCATCCCTAAGCACTCTTCTTAAGATCTTTCCAGAGGCACTCTTTGGAATGTCCGATACGAATTGAATCCCGCCATCAATGTGCTTGTGCCTCACCTTCCTCTCCTTAACGTACTGCTTCAACTCTTCTTCTATTTGTCTGCTACCTTTCTCCCCGCCCTTCAGCACCACATACGCTTTCGGTAATTCCCCCGAATAATCATCCTTCACACCCATCACAGCGACGTCCTCAACCTTAGAGTGGCCGAGTAGAAGATCTTCAAGCTCAGCTGGCGCAACGCCGATACCTTTGACTTTGATCATCTCCTTGATTCGGTCGGTAATAGTAAGCATGCCTTCTTCATCAATAAACCCCTGGTCGCCAGTATGCAGCCAGCCATTCCTGTCGAACGTATCCGCGGTAGCTTTAGGATTGTTGAGGTAGCCCATGGTAATTTGTGGCCCTCGCGTAAGTATCTATAATATTAATAAATCAGACCATGAAACATATCATCGCCTTGATCACAGCATACCTCTCCAGGCTCGTTGAGACCAAGCTCTTTTCCGTCTAAATCGATAATCTTGATCTCCGTACTGGCACAGATGGTTCCGACTGTGTGACCATACCTGTAATCGTACTTGTCCGGTGGGCTTGCGGTAATGCAGGAGCACGATTCAGTCATACCGTATGCTGTTCGATTTGATCAACATAATGTCAATGGACCATGTACTTGGCTTCTTACCCTGCTTGAACTTGGTCTGCGGAAACTTCTTCTCCAGAAGGTGGAGGATCTCCTCAGATATGGGTGCTGCCCCTGTAGAAAAGCGGCGAAGACAGGAGAGGTCGTATTTATCAACTAAGGGATCTCGTACTAGCCTAATAAGAATAGGAGGTACAATTAGCAGCTCTTTGAGTTGGTATTTTACAACAGTGTCCAAAAGATCTTTCATGGTAAAGGCCGGCAGCATGTAGACTTCAGCGTTAATAGTGATGGGAAGATGTAGAGCGTGGACTAGTCCAGTAACTACAACCAATAATCAGCTGCAGTAGAATCGTGCTTGACGGTATGAGTGCTCACTGTGGAAGACAGGAAGTACTGCCAGTATCTTTTGCAGATCAGGAGGTGTGATCAGTTGTACCTGCAAGACCTGCGCAATGACGTTCTGGTGGGAGATCATGACAGCTTTGGGTAATCCGGTTGTGCCTGAGCTGAAGCTCAAGAAAGCGCACACATCCTTGTTCTTCTTTCCCTTGGGAACCTTGAAGCTCGGGACCTGCCCAACGTCTCCATATGACTTCCCAATGTCTAAGAGTTGTTTCATGGTTGTGAACCCGTCCAATTCGCCCTCTAGAAGGAAAACTCGTTCTTTTGGGATACCAGCATTCTTCGCGGCTGCTGCGGCAATGCCAATTGACGTAGGAACAGTCATGAGGTATTTGGCACCAGCCTTTTGGAGGGCATATGTCATTTCTTCGACATTATAAGCAGGGGAGGCGCCAGAAACGATCCCACCTAGATGTTTGGGCCACTATCAGTAACTGCTCCATTCCATCCCTATATACAATTCCTTCGTACGTACCAGCTCTTAGAGTCCCTAACTATATGATAGGTATAGTCAGCCGCCTCTTCCCAGTGATCACGGTCTAGTCATTGATTACCATTGCAACAGGATACCAGATATTATTAGGGCTGAAAAGGGCCACCGTTCCTCCTTCTCTTAGCCCATACTTCTTGACCAGGGCCGTTGAGAGGTAGGTGGTAACCTTCTTAACCTCGGCATAATCGAGGCGTTCGCCTGTAAGAGCATTACAATAGCCACCAAGTTCAGAGCTTGATTTCTTGTTCAGGATAGAAGACGGCGAGTCGAACAGCCAATCCCAGATGCTGACGTTCGTGGGCAACTCGATATCGGGCTGTCTAGACTTGAAAGGCATGATGCGAATCAGCAAAGAACCCCAAGTCTCTTGCAACAGGCATTGAAGTAAGGCAAGGAAGTCGATTTACCAGTTGAGAGGAGCTCCGTACCCTTAATGAGCCTCCTTAGTTACCAGCAGGACTGCTTGTGTGTCATTGCTTTTTGCGGGGAAGAACGTCCTAGTGGTGGGACGGCCCAGCACAAGTTGAGGTACCAGATCTTTCCTTTGCGCCTAAATCTTAAGGTCCGGAGTACCTTACCTAAGGTATCGCTGGGCTGAGCTAATCCGAATCCAATGCGAAACGTTTGCTATGACACGGAGCCGATGCCTTTTATAAGATCTGACGCATCCTCCGGTCTCTAAACCTGGAGATGCAGCTACGAATATTGGCTGGAACAAAGCCAAAGATACCTCCAGCGTACCGCCGTCGCTACTGGAGCCTGAAGATGCAGTCAATGAGACCGAGAGATAGCCGAAGAGGCAGTCAGAAGGCAGCAATGCCAGACTTGATTTTGATCTGTGAACTGTGGCGGGGCTCGCATGCAAAGATTCTGCTCTTCAAACGAATCTGCTAAAACAAGGTAGTCTGAGCCACGGATGTCCACAATAAAGCGGTATGGAATTCATCTTGGCAGTAGGCAAAATCTCTTTGTCTACTCAATCATGTCTCACCGCCTAAACTTACCATTTTCCTCAGAGAGTAGCTAGCTTGCAAATGGTGAAGGCTATGATGCGTGGGTCTAGTTTGATTGTCTCTGGGCAGATGGTACAAAGTGCTGCAGGAGAATACAGCAAGCTCTACAAAGCACTTTCGAATATAATGCACTGCTTATCCCGAATTGAGAGATGCAGGGAAATCTTTTTGGAAGCAGACTTGGTCATTACGTGCGTCAATGACCTCTGTGTCCGAATGCTACAATTCTGCAAGTAGCTTGCACAGTCCATCTACGACCTTGTCTCCGGGATGGGCTTCTACGAGTTTTTAATTGTCATCCATCAAAGAGTAACCACTTCGGGCGTTATCGCCCTTAAATTTGAGGCTCTCAGTATGTCAGGACGTACTAAGAATAGTGATCCTAGGTAGACATTAAAGTTCCCAGGTAGGAATTACGGGTTTGGTATCTTACAAAATTCCTACCATATTCTCGGCGTTACTATTTCAGTGATAGAACTATTTCAGGCTCTGATATTTGTGATATGGAACTCCGAATGCTTACCAAATATCTCATGATTGAACGAAGCTGTTCCACCAAACAATATCGACTAGGTGTCCGAGATCGTTAACTGGGTAGGCAGGATATGCCGCACAACCAAGGTAATCTCCAGTGAAGGAGAACATCCAGTGTGCTCCCGCAAATGAATGACCAGAGAGACCAAAGAGCAATCACACAAATGTCTCTATGTTTCGCAGTTTTCCGCTAAGACAATTGGCCTGAAAGGATTGTCAAGGGGCACACTTTAAGGCTTAATGACCATGTTACATTCACTGCAGGCGCGAAAGAAAACGCTGTGTAACACACCACAATCTTGCTGCCTAGAACGAGGAGGAGCCCTTAGTACTGCCGTTTGTCCACTTTTGCAGCAAACAAAGCCTTCCTAGTATTCACCTCCGATTCGACCTTGTTCGTGAAAACTTGACCTTATTCTTCCAACGTCGCTCGAAATTCAGCAAATAACCCGTATCCGAACGAATGGAGTCGCCACAGCCCATGAGAATTCTGACTATCGATGGTGCAGGACTGCAAGGCGTCTCGACTCTTCTGATCCTGAACGAAGTCTTGGAGGCTATTGCTAAACAGAATGGGGTCCGAAAACCACGACCATGCGATGTGTTCGATACCATTGCTGGTATTGGTGCTGGCGGCTGGCTAGCCATTCTCCTCGGCCGCTTCCGGATGGACATAACTTCGTGCCTGTGTGAATGGTACAAGATAATGGATCGCATTGCGCCGCAGTCGGTATCAAAGGAGTTTCGTCTGCGAATACTTCAGCACTGCTATTTCGACACGCACCGTCTTGTAGAGCAGGTTGAAAAGCTGACAAAGCTCTATGGCAGAGGAGAATACCTCTTCGAGCCCAACCCCGAACGTGCACGTACACGCCATGTGATTGTCGCGGCTTTAAAATCAGACGCAAAAGGGTACAGCATCTTCAGGTCATACGAGATTCCCAACTCAGCTAAGATTCCGGGGCGGCTACGTGAGGGTCCCGTAAATCCTAGCAAATTCAAGATCTCCAACGCTTTCGGAGTGACTGGCGCTTCGAGATACTTCACTCATGAATGGGAAGAGCAAATGGAGTCCAGCGGCAAGGTTAGATTCAGAGATGCAGAGTTCCCAAAGCCTCACAACATTACTGAACTTGCTTTGGATGAGATGTGGGCCATCTACGGTACCGACGTGCCAATGTCTGTTGTCGTCAACATTGGACCTGGACTTCCTGATAACCTCGATGTAAAACAAATTGCAAGAAGATTTTCATGGGGACTGGATATAACTGCAGACCATACAGCGATGTCTATCGAGCCAAGTGGAACGAGCCACGAGAAGTCAAGCAACAAGGCGCCAGGTTCTACTGCACCGCCAGATGATGCCAAGCAGGACGACAACAGAGTCTCATTCCAACTTCCGGACAACATCGACAAACAGAACTCACCCTCGGCCTCTATTCAAGGTACCAAGAAGAAAGCCTCAATTGATGGAACAAAAACTATTGGATCTGTCAAGGGTAGATCACTCGACGCCGAATTGAAACGGCGAGAGAAGGATATGAAGCAAGACATCAAGTCAAAATTAGACGCGTTCTACCCTTCCGGTTCCGAGCTATACTACCGTCTTGCTCCCGCCAACGCTCCCCAGGGCACTGCCCAGAATGACTCTGCTGCATCAGGTCTGGCTTTCGATGCCATCACAAGCTTTCTCAACGACCCACGTACCCAAAGCAGCATCGAAGAAGTGGCCGGGCGCCTGATATAGCCTAACACTGTGGTGTAGAGCGCAGATATTACTTTGTTGAGCGCGAATGTATTCTTCTCCTGCATATTGATCATATCCTCCTTCTATTTGAAATCATCCAGTAGCGATGATATTACGCGCGGGCCTCCGTCGATATTTTCTGATTGAGAAGGGCCATTGGCTATCATAAACTTTCCCTAGTCCCAGCCTTGTTGCTGCAATGTAAACGCGTCTGACTGTATGGTTCTGATCGAATTGGCAGGCTGGCACCTCATATGTTAGCCTCTGAAATCAAGCGAAGGGCGTTGTCTGAAGGACTGATGACTGGGTTGGGTTTACATGCACGTGAACGTGGACATCTGTGCATTCTAGGTTGAAAAGACAGGCAGTATCTGGAGGAGTGGCGACCTTCTCTGGAGGGTATCATGTTGTATGAAGCCCAATTTTCTGCAGTAGTATTTGCTATGATTTTATGAATGACACCTTCGTAGATCATATGGAAGTTTGATAGGCCTTAGTAGGTATTTCCTGCACCTGTCTAACCGTAATGACTCAAGGCTTGAGCAGCCCGGTAACCGACTCGACCAAGAGTCCAAAGGCTTTGGTCTAGGATTCTGTTTAGGCATCTGTTCGAATCTCCTATTGTAGAGGAAATAGAACTCAGATGGACGGTGTGTCAGATTTCCCTAGAATCACGCCGAGACCGTACCTAAGCACAAAGTTGATTCCAACGATGGGCTCCACCAAGTTGTGATAGACTGCGTCAGCCTGGCCGGGAAGAAGGAGACAGCATGCTAGAAAGCGAGAGAAGCGTCCTAATCCCGTCTCACAGCCTCCAAAACCCTCCTCGTCAACGTATCCCTCTCCGTCAAATCCACATTCCCATAAACCTGCCTCGACTGCCTGAAAATCTCATCTTCCCAACCCTCTCCCACCTTCACCCTTCCCCCATCCTCCCAACAAGCCTGCACCGTCCCCCC
>NAPT01000067.1:0-68726 GCA_002927785.1 Cladonia uncialis
GGGGAAGCGGTGAGGATGCTGGGGGGGTAGGTGATGCCGACGCCGGCGAGGAAGGCGTGCAGATTTTCGCGGATGAGTTTGAAGTTTGGGGTGGTGGTGGTGGTGGCGGCGTCTGGTTCGGTTCCGTTTCTTGGAACATGGGTAGGAGGGGGTTTATTGACATTGCGGGCGTAGAAGCGGGCAACTTCTCTGTCTGCATTGAGGAGCTCCAGGGCTACTTGTCGACGTTCGGTCTCGTAGGTGGAGAGGATGGAGGGTTTGGCTGTCCCGGCAAGGACGGCACCGAGCTTCCAGCCGATGTTGTAGGCGTCCTGCATGGAGACGTTCATGCCTTGGCCCAGCTTGGGTGAGTGGGTGTGGACGGCGTCACCGGCTAGGAAGATCCGGTTCGAGACACTGAATTTAGGTGATATTCGTTGACCAATTTTGTATAAAGACCACCAGTCGCAGTATTTGTAGTCTATGGTGTAAGGTGCCATGATCTTTCGTGCTGTTTCGATCATTGTTCGGGGGTTAATATTTGCGCGATTGTTGCTGTTGTCCTCGAGGCCTAGTTGAATGTACAGCCGATTAATTCGGTCTTCTCGTGGGATGTTGAGGATACTGCCAGCTGTGTTGGAGTGGATTGCACATGCTGTTCGGATATCAGGGAAATTGGTGAGCGGTATGATATCTATAACACCCCATACATAGTCGGTTTGTTCGCCTTCCATCACCAATCCAAGCTGTCGTCGGGTCCAGCTGTGTGCTCCGTCGCAAGCTAAGAGATACTTGGCGTTAATGCTCTCTATAGCCTCAGCGTTGCCATGTTCCTGTTCTTTGGCCGCATCTGAATCTTCATCCGCTTTTATCTGGAAGTGGGACCTTGTATCTTGTCCGGTCCCATTCGCTGCTCTGAGTGGGCTCGGGCTGTGGAGATGTCGGACTTTTATATTGACTGGGTAGCAATCTTTATCTTCTGGGTGTGATTCGCTCAGGGAAAGACTCTCGGGCAGCATGTTCCTTTCAACATGAAACAGTCCTTTCTGAGAGACCAGATCTAGAAACGTCTGTTCAATAACGGCCTGATTTATGGCTACTGATGTGTATCTGCTAATGCCTACTTTTTGCAACAGAACCCTTTGAGATCTATGAATTCCTTTCTCGCCATCGGACAGCTAAAGGCTCCTCAGTGTCGGCTCTTCATATTGCTGAGACGCACTTACCCATGTGCACATCTCAGAATCACGATAGCCTCGGTTCCAAACCTCATCGACCACACCAAAACTGTCGAAGATTTCCAGTGTCCGCACTTGCAGGCCATCTGCTTGTCCTTTGCTGATTCTGGCATGATTCTTATCGATAATTCGCGTTTTGATGTTAAATTGACTGGCCCATGCTGCGGCCATCATACCCGAAGGTCCAGCGCCAATGATGAGTAGATCGGTGTGGGAGGTCTTTGGAGACGCCATGCTTGGGACAGTGCGAGTTGAGAGCTTCGGCTACCGCCGTCCTTGGGAGTCGCCAGGTCTCTAAGTATCAGCAAGCACGTGTGGGATTACAAGTATCTGCACATGCAAATTCCGATAGTTGAGGAATGCCGGCCAGACTATATAAATTGACTAGCAACACCGAAAGACGACACAACATCTGGGGTGTGGATTATTCTTCCATATGAAGAGACAGTAGCGCCTTGATTAATGTTGAGCACATTGCACTGGACTTGACGATGACAAGCTAACTTTTGGAGCTCAGCCTGTGTTCTGGGACTCGAGCCTAGGTCCAAAGACTCTGCATGCTCGAGAACGTTGGAGACGTTAGCATTGCTGCATGACCCTCTCGAATGTTCCGCCATTGGGAATAGCATCTCTCAGTACTAGGATCCTCCTAATCTTGAGAAGCTCGCTTACTCCGCACTCACTAGACCATTCTGCAACTCTCCCAATTTTCTCTTTACACTTTCGCAAAGGCACATCCGGGCGCAATATAAGGCCCAGTGCATATTGGACTAGAGTATGTAGGAACCGCAGATCAGATCTTGCATTGCGGGGAAATGACCACGTGCACTGTTGAGTCACGCAAAGGTGAATTGGCATTTGACAGGAACAGCAGGTAGCGCACAAGATAGGCTGTTAATTGATGTTGATGTTGATGCTGATGTAGGTATAGGGGACCACGGTCGTCCTTGGTGTGTACGTGCATGACCCGCCAAGTACCTTACGCATACTGCGTAGCGTGGTATGCTATAATAGATTACTAGCGCTCGATCGGATCATCGAGTAAGGTAAGGTATTGAGTTTAGATTGGCGATCCGCCCCGAACCTTAATGCGAGCGCGCCTTACCTCATCCGTGCAATGCCTTTCTTCCACTGACGAAACCGAACAAACCCGGAGAATGCCCGAGGACTCTTTTGACTGATCAAAGAGCAGATAGCTACACTAAAGCTACGCCTTTCACCACCACACGTATGTACACGTGTACATATCGCGTATGGCCATGTCTCGCTGTCGGAAGTCCGAGCCAATGTTTGTAGCTCATGCCATCGCTCGGTGACAGCGAGGACAAGGACTCCTTAAACCGAGCCACACATTTTCATGAGGCTATACTACCCGGTGGAACTTCATCTCGCTGAGAAGGAGATGGCATTGGACCATTTTGAAGGGGTGCTCCAAATGAAAAGCCCCGCGGCAACATCTCCCCCTTTTGGACACGCTCGTTTCATTCCGCCGTACCTTACTGGCGTGGTGCCTCTAAGCGCCACCCATGGCACTTTCCTGTTTCGATTGAGATGGAATTCGGTAGTTCTTGGACGGACTTTTTTGTAAGCGAAGTGCTGCATGTCACAGCCACTCTGAGTACTAAGGAATCACTAAGGAGTCTTGATTCGGACTAAATGCTCGGACTCGGAACTCTCTACCTTTGCGCCTCGCAGAAAGGGAGAAAAGTCAAGTGTCCTCGACAGGGAAGGGGATCGCCTCTGCATGGAATCTGCTACGGTCAGCCTGATCGAATCTAAGAGGACAATTTGTGCTTTCTCTCAGAGTGAGAGGATTCCAATCTGCGCTGGGATTAATTACCACCTACTTTTTACTTGATGGCAAGGTCAACTAAGCTCAAAGGATATGCCTTTTCTCGATATGAGATGTCCAGCTAAGACCGGCGTCGATCTGAGTCCGCTGGTTGGTCGACTGGTGAAAGGACACATTCGGCTGTCCTGAATGGGTCTAGCACTGAGATTGGGACAGTCTTACGTCAGTTGGAGGTATTATCTCACCGCATTGCTGAAATCTCCAGGATGCCTTCTTGACTACCCGGTTTGTTCTTTCTCAAACATGAGTGGGGACAACCGTAGTCGCAATGCATATCTCAACGGCAATTCTACTGAACATTCCACCCACGAGAATGGCAGAACGGCTTCCAAACCTGTTTATCGGTCTTATGGGGCCACGGGCTCCCAGACATCGAGTCCAGGTACTACGGACGACGATGACGAGTCAACGCTGCCACCAACAGATCATGGATGGTCCGCCTGGCTATTTTTAGCTGGTTGTTTCTGGCTTGAGGGGCTGGTTTGGGGTATGTTCCGTCACTGACCTAAAACTTGAGAAGAATTCGCTAACATGTATCGTCGAAAGGTCTGCCCTACTCTTACGGGGTGTTTGAGAATTATTATTCGAATCTCGAGCCGTTGAATTCAGAGGTCGGAATTGCGGCCATTGGAACTACGGGACTAGTAAGTACAATAGCATACAGTTCTGAGTGGAATTAATTCGGGGCTCTTGCAGGGCTTTGCCTACCTCCTAGCTCCCGTATTGGTGTCGGTGCTTCAACGATGGTAAATATCTATTTCTTGAGCCGCCCTTCAAATAACTATTCGGCTGCTGAGATGTGTCCCGAATCGCAGGCCTGCTCAAAGAAAGAAGGTCTCTATAATAGGGTTGTGCACACTTACCATTGGGCTAGTGACCGCTTCCTTCGCCACCCATGTCATCCATCTTGTCCTTACGCAAGGTCTCCTTTATGGCGTGGGAGGGGCCTTGGTTTACAATCCGTTCATCTTCTATCTTGACGAGTGGTTTGTGAAACGGAAAGGTCTTGCCTACGGCATTTTCTGGGCTGGGACCGGCGTGTTCAGTTCCGTGACGCCTTTTGTCATGCATTGGGCATTGGATAAATACGGGTTCCGGGCAACATTGAGAGTGTGGGCCGTGTTCGTGGTACGTTATTGCCACCCTCTTTCAAAGCTGACTGGTTTGCTTGATGACAACATAGTTCTTGACGTTAGGAACTTTGATATACTTCGTCAGGCCACGCAAGCCGCTTCCTGCTAAAAGTGTAGCACACGGGGTGGAGCTTGGATTTCTCAAGACTCGGTTGTTTTGGGCATTTCAGGCCGGCAACATCATTGAAGGTTTCGGATATTTCGGGCCCCAAATTTACTTGCCCAGTATGAACACCAACCTGGACTTCGACTATAATGATAGCTGACATCATGCTTTCTATGATTAGGCTTTGCCGAAGAAATGAGACTCTCCCCTCTAGCATCACCGCTCAGCGTCTCTGTACTCAATATCTCCTCGACGGTTGGCCTTGTCTTTATGGGCTTCCTCATCGACCGCTACCACATATCGACTGTTCTTTTACTCTCAGCCATCACCTCGACGCTTTGCGTTTTCTTGATCTGGGGCTTCGCGACCACCGAGTCGATGCTCTATCTTTTTGCTATACTTTTCGGCCTATTTGCAGGTGGCTATACGGCAACATGGACAGGGTGTGCAACCGAAGTCAAGAAAGAGAACCCCAAAGCGGCCATTGCTGTCATCATGGGCACTATGGCAGCAGGAAGAGGCGTTGGATGTGTCATAAGTGGGCCAGTGAGTGAGGCGTTGCTCAGCTTACCGAGATGGCATGCGCAAGGGGTCTATGGCACGCGTTTCGGGTGGCTAATTCTCTTTACTGGGGTCTCGTCCCTGCTGGGTAGATTTGGACTATTTGGTCGATGGGGGTTGCGAACGCAGAAGAGAAGTCCAAAGGATGTGGAGACTCGCTCAGTGGCTGGTGAGAGCGAGCCACTGGTTCAGTAATTTAGAGCTGGAAATTTGTAGCTTTGGGGACTGTTTGGAGCCTCCGTATGAAGATTGGCCATGATTTGTAGGATCCTACCGGTACGAGATCAGCTAAAGAACCCCAGAAGGCGTTGAAGGCTCGTCTGAGGTGAATACAACCTTTCAGAGGTCAGATCCTCGGTTGCATGCCCGAACATTCGCATCCAACTATCGCTCCCTACCTAAATTATACTCCTCGGGTAAATATAGCTTTGGTGGGGTTGGGACGTTGCAGTTTCTATTGGACCGGTATGTGCAATTCCCGTAAGGCACCTAATGCAGGTGCTTCAGCTACGTATATGAAGGGACTTTCAACGCTCTAGATCCGTTGGAAAGTTGCAACAGCAGTCAGCTCGGTTACGAAGATACATTGAACATATGCACTAAGAATGCAGACTATCAAATGTCTATATCCCTTCTGCTGCGAGATGGTGAATCTTTATCAACCGTCGGCTCTATACATTGAGCACCTCACACGTCCAATGCTGCTACGTGGCCAAGGAGATGGTCAGTTTTGGGAGCTACTCATCACTCCCGAGCATATGCGAGCTCGTTGGACTCTGCTGCAATGTCAATAGGTCACAGTGCTCATGAGTTGAGCATGTTTCCGTGTCTGCCGCATTGATTGCCACTGCGCAAGTATGAAGTCATGTCTTCAGAACCGAACCCGCTCTCGTGGCTAGCTATATCTCTTTGGCCTTTTACGCATTTAAGTAAGTTCTCATAAAGCTTGTGAAAG
Organism: Cladonia uncialis; assembly: GCA_002927785.1. NCBI lineage: Eukaryota > Fungi > Ascomycota > Lecanoromycetes > Lecanorales > Cladoniaceae > Cladonia > Cladonia uncialis. The sequence continues at coordinate 5,825 of NAPT01000067.1, forward strand.
TCCCAAATGTCCCTCAGATTGTCTACTCAGATTCTAACCTCTTCAAGTTCTGCACCTCAGGGCAGCTAATGATTTGCTGGCGATGACACAAGACAGTATCCCACGGCAAATGAGGAATACGACAGTCCACAATGATGTCGATAAGAGTCCCAGACAGTCTCCTCGTCCACGAAAGGTGGAGTTATCCAACGGCGTCAGTTGCCACGGGAACAACGGATTTCATGGTGAGGAGCTCAAACATGAGCAATGGGATCACAATCGCATTTACGAGGATATCAGGATTCTCGACGATAGCTATACTTCTAGGCTCAACGGAGAAAGTTTCGAGACTCGTGGGTATATGATCAAAGCGAAAACGGACACAGTGCACAAAAATGGGTCCAACGGCAACAATTTCGACATTACTGATGCTGTCCCTCGTGCGACCAATATCAATTGCATTGGTCCCAGCGGCAACTCGAGTGAGCTTCTCGATATCAGAATTAATAGATCCGAGCTGTCTCTTATGCAACTGGTGAAAGAGAGCCTATGCGATCCGAAGCCGAGCCTGTCATCTTTGATGCTTTGGGACGACCGAGGCCTGCAACTCTTCGACAAAGTCACTCAGCTACCAGACTACTATATTAGCGGTTTGGAGAAGCAGATACTTGAGCAACACTGTGAAGACATTGCAAGGAAAATTCAGCCAGGATCCATGATCGTCGATCTAGGTTGTGGGTAAGTGATGAGATCAGAACACCACTGGTCCCGAACATCTCCCACGCCTTCCAAACCTTGACGGAATTGGCTCTAAACCTGAATTCTAGGAGCACGGATAAAGTAAAACCTCTACTCCAAGCACTCGACCGCATGGGGCATCAAGCAGATTATTACGCGCTTGATCTTTCTCCTCTTTCAGTCCGTCGCAGTATCAACATGATATCTTCAATCCCATTCAAGAATATCCGATATCACGGCGTGGTAGGAACCTACGAAGACGCACGCGATTGGTTGCAATCGCCAGAGAACCGCTACACCCCCAAATGTATTCTATCACTCGGATCCTCAATCGGGAATCTAACGGATACGGAAGCGGTTGAGTTTCTCAAGAGCTTTGCGGGGCCACTCCACTGCAGCGAGAAGACATGTACGGACCAATCAATGACCGCCGACATTCCAAGGTGGACCCTACTCCTGGGACTTGATACCTGCAGTTCAGAGCAACAAGTCCGCGCGGCTTATGTTGACCGCTTTGGTGCCAATTCCAGATTCTTGCTGAATGCCCTTGGACATGTCAACGCGTTACTAGGATACAAGGCCTTCCACCCAGAGCAATGGACGGTGTGCAGAGAGTGGGAGAATCTATGCTTCAAACAGTATCTGGTACCAATGGAAGACGTCATGTTCGAAGGAACCCTCTTGAGGGCTGGAACAAGGGTACCAGTAATTCAAAGCCAGAAGTTTAATACCGAGCAAAGGGCCAAGCTTTGGGGTGGTGCAGGCGTCAGACAGTTGTTGAGGTTGCATTGTAAAGACATCAAGTACGGTATGTTAAGCCGACTCTGGGCACGCTGCCGCGCTAACATGGAGGACAGGCAACGATCCCAAGATTTGGATGATTACGTTAGAGGAGGCGGGCAATTCTCGATCTCCATGAATCTCTGGCTGCTTTGTGCTACACCTATATTAGACTTACTATGGTATGCTGCTAGCATTATGTATAGAGAGGCATGGCTTGCAGGTTTTGAAAAGTACTCTCGACATAATTGGATGACTACATTTGTTAAGAAAAAGGCACGTTAAAATTTTCCTGCGGTCTTGCTCGGGAATCGCACCCTGCATGGGTAGCGGCCCCAACACATGCGCCCACCAGTGCCCCACCCTGCATACCTAGGTACCAGGTTGTCGAACGCTGCATGTATGAAGGACTTTATCCGCCCGTACTAGGTGCGGGGGTAAGTGCTGGGATAGGATAGCATGTAAGGTACCTAGCCTGGAAGACTTAGATACCTAATGGAGTTACACATCTGCGGGGTAAGTGAGGCAGCGCTCTCAGACACTGCATGTGTAGCCGCAGACGGTATGGTACAATTTATAATATGTGTATAGTCTACAAACGCATAGCTGCCATGGGCCGCCACCGGCTGTGACGGCTCGATCCTTCGTCTGCCGATGCTGCACAGACATTGTCCGTTGAGGCCAATATCACACAACGAACATATCCGATATGGCTCTAGTGCCGTCACAGACATATTGACAACAAAGTTCAATACACCAAAGATCCCTGAGCCTCAGCTCCCCTTCCCACGATTCCAAACCTTGCAAGACCTCACTCCTGCCGTAAGTGAACCAGCTCAATCCCAACAACCAAACCCTTCACCACTCACAACTCCCTACAGTGCCCCAGCAAGATGTCCCCCGCCGCCACAAACGGAGAAAAACCCTACATAGTCGAACAAGACCCGCGTTGGACCGCCGTTGACGCCTTCCAATTCCCCCATCTCTTCCCCCCAACCCGTCCCCACCACGACGCTATAAACCATGCCTTCACCAACTCCATGGCCAAAGGCCTCGAAGACATCTGTGTCGCCCCTTCTCAGGGAAAATTCCTCTCCATCCAATGCCAGATCCTCGGCGCCAAACACGTCCTCGAGATCGGGACCCTAGGCGCTTACTCCACGATATGGATGGCGAGCGCGAGTCCAGACACTAAAGTCGTGACCATAGAAATCGATCCCGCCATCGCCGCGATCGCGCGCGAGAACATCCGCTACGCGAAGATGGAAGATAGAATCGAACTTATCGTCGGCGCGGCATTGGAGGTTTTGCCGGTCCTGGCCCAAGACGTGGCAGCAGGTCGACGAACCCCGTTCGATTTCTCGTTTATTGATGCGGATAAAGTGAATGCGTTGAATTATTTCAAGTGGGCGGTGAGAATGACGAGGAAGAGGGGGGTTGTTTATGTGGATAATATGGTCAGGAAGGGATTGCTTGCTGAGGCGGGGATGGCGGAGAGGGATGAGAGGGTGGAGGCGTGTGTGTTGCAGACGGTGGGGGAGAAGAATTATGATGGGTTTTTGATGGCTGTTGTTAAATAGGATTGATGTGTGGGGATGGAGGGAGCTGTTTTGGTGAGCTGGGCATGGTGAAAGGCTGTACTGAGACTTGAATGCTTGCTACCTAGTGGACGTAAAATCCAGGAAACAACCCTCAAAATATACCTTATCAACGGCCAACCCTCTATGACTGGTTGGTTTTGTCCTACTGTCAACCGTCGTCCGCTAATACGGCGGACGACGGTTGACAGTAGGACAAAACCAAATGGCCACCTCGAATTTTGAACCCCCCGCCATTCCCCCATCCAAGCGCCTAGGTAAGCCATGAAATTGTCCGTCCGCGTCCCTAACAATCCTAGAATACCTACCAACCACCTTACATACCCAGTTCTATTCAAATTATCCACTCCATTCTCGAACACCCGATGCCCTCCCAATGCGTCTATTCCCTTCCTTTCCTCCTCCAGCTCTTCTACGGCCTTTCGTTCTGCTGCGAAGACCTGCGGTCTACTCATCTCCTGCTCGGCGAGCACAGGTACTCATTCGACTTGGTATAACATCCAAGACTTCAGCATTTGCTGCACCTGTTCGGACAGTCTGGCTTCGCTGATGCGGTAGATGAAGCTTGAGATGGTAATTTCGACAGGCTGAGGAGAGACCCTGGCCGTAGTGATACTCGATTCCGGTAATTCAGAGTCTGGGATGGCCCTGACGGACGGTCTTGAAGGTGGTTTTTGGTGCGATAGAAGGGTAGAGAGAGTTTTTTCTACTCCGTCCTCGAGATCAAGGGCATTCTTGGGCCTTCTGCGGGGTCGAGCCTTTGATCAGGCTTTTGTAGCTGGGTTGTGTAGTCGGTACTTGAGAGTTTTATGTTTCTTGCCCCCAGACTGGCTTGACCTTCTGCGAGGTCAAGGCCTTCGTGGGGCTCTGCAGCTTGCGTTTTGTTGGCTTTAGAGAGGTCCTGGCTGGCTGCGCACTTGGATCTGGTATTAAATGGAATGCTTGGCCGGGTGTGGTGGAGCTGAAATTAAAGATGGGAGGGGGAATGTCTCTCCCACATCCCAATGCAACTTTCTGTTTAGGGTTCTCATCGGAAAAGGGCTTGGTCGATTCCTCTTTGGCGGGTGTCTCTGCTTGCGTCTGTCGAGCTTCTGTGTCTGGCTCTTTCGGCTCTTTGGCAAATGCCCCAGCCGCAGAAGAAAGTGATTGGCTCTTTTCTGGGAGAAGTTGGGAAGGATGATGTTAGTGAGTAGTCCTCCGAAGAACTGAAGCTGATGGCGGAAACGGAAGGAGAGCGATCTTTGTCGTTTTGCTTGCATGGAAGCGATGATTGAGCAGCGGAAGCCTTGGTTTCTTCCTCAGTCTTGTTCTTAGAACTAAGCAGTGCCTAAGGTTAGCAGTATCTTCGCTTCGTACTCCAAATCCATTCTTCGTGTCTTTCCTAGCAGCCAGTGCAGGCTCAAAATGACTAGTGGCCCCAGTAGCACGCACGTTGATTAGATTATCTAGTGGTCCTGCGATTGCAAAATGAACCCACTGGTCACTAGCACCCTCGAGGCAGCTGGTATCGATAGCTCCACGATCCTCCACGGTATCGACGACATACGGAGGAACGATGCTGCATGCCTTAGCATTCTCTCGAAGTTCTTGTGTGCCCCATGTCCTGGACGCTGATCCCTTTTTCGGCCAGAAGTGCTACGAACAGAACGCCCGCTCAAAGTTCCCGTTGCATCACGCTTCGACATTGTGGTTCTTCGCTCCTGTAGTTCCTCGTATCTTTCTTGTGTTTAGATGGCCTGTTTATCCTCTGCGAAGAGCTGAGCGTCAGCCTCGAGCAATTTCTTCTGCTCTGCTCCTTGGCTACGTTAAGCTCGTCTATCAGGAGTACATTTAATTGGGTCAGTGGAATGCGATTGGCTTATAATAAGGTGATTCAGATGCGATAGATTATATCCATGAGGGCTATGGAATGTGTCCAGCAGCAAGGTCAGCTCTGCAGCTGCGGCGCTAGCCCCTTTTCTAGGCAACTTGGAGGCTGTGGCGACGTGGCAGGGTGGCGACCGGGGTTAAACCATCATAGATTGTTTATAGGCATCGGCTTTCACTTCCGGCCTGTCAGGGGCGTCTTTAGGGCTGTCCTATTTTCCATATCCTCAAGTGCGGCCGGCCCCTACCTCCTACGCCATTTCCGTACACTTCTCTTCATCCTCGAGGCTAAGCATCTCCAAGATGTGTTCTTCTTCCGGGGCTTCGGTAGCCTCACACTGCTTCTCGGCGTCTTTTAGCCACCGCGTCCTCGAGCGGCATTGGTGGCTTCGTATCAAAGGAAAATTAATTCCTCTCCCTTGTCTAGCAACCACATCTCGTGCTCTTCGCAAGCTTCTTCAACACCATAAGAGTTAAGGAGCTCTTCGCTATATAATTGCCCAATCTACATCAGCTTGCACTTAATATAAGCACCTTCGTCACCCCTGTCTTGTCCGTCTAGCTCTGCACTCGGGGTAGACTCTGGCTGCTGTTGTCAAAGGCTCCTATTCGCACTGTTAACCTCTTTGGAGCCATACACCGAGCCATCCTTCGAGTTGAGACCCACATGAGATCCCTTGCACGGCCGTGGAGGAGTATCAGGTTCACCATTGTTGTCCCTGGCTAAAGGAAGAAAGATCTTAGTACAGCATTACGAGCCAAATTAATGCATGTATTATCGCTGTTACCTCGTCATGACCGTACGACAAGTCGCGTTCAATAAAGCTTCGCCCGTATCTTATCCAAAATCTTTGCGACCGACTTTCGAAAGGGCAGCTACTTGGAGGGACCCTTCTGAATAGATTCGAAGTGGCACATGCGGTTTTGGCGCTTGTGAACCCTGAGATTTGATGGGTACTTAAAAAAAAAGGAAAAGAACCACGAGATACCTCAATGAGGGTCCTGAGGGCCAGACAAAGCTTGATAAGTGTTGCAGGCATGTGATGGCCAGAGGCGTGTTATCCATGTAAGATTGCAGCGCGTCAGTCGTATATGTTAGATAGGCAATAGCCGGTGAAATATTTGAGCAGGGAATGAAGAACCTCAAGAGAATACACATAGCATTGTGCTAAGTTCTCATTTCCTCTTATTGTTGCTAACAGTACTTTTAACCCACTATCTTCAGGAAACTGACGAATTAGGAAATAAACGCCCTGTCTCTCTACACTTTTGAAACCCACACATGCCTTACCATTCCATCGATATCTCCATTATCCCAATGCTATCCTGAAATACCTTTACAGTCCCTTCCCTGACCGGCCATTTGCCTAGCCCAATGTTCCATCATAGTCCTCCATGACTGGCCCCGTTCCGTTGCCATTTCTTCCTCCTACAATCTCCAGATATTGCGGTTCGATTGCTTCGACCCTGCCTTCGAAGCTTTTCTCTCAGCAGCACGTCGCTCCTGCCTGCTTTGCTTCCCGCCATACCTCCCTTCATCATCCATGACCGGACCGTCCGTCTTCTTCTTGCTTGCCTTTGCTTCAGCCTGCGCCTTCGTGGCCGCTTCACGCCGCTGGGCGCGTGTCATTCGTACCTTTGTCCCCGCTTTGAATGGCTGTGATGTATCGCCGAACGTTATATCGACTGAGTGGCCCTGGGGTGCGGGCGTAGTAGCCGCTGGTGCAGGATCTTCGACCTGTGTTGTGAAAACGGGAGCTGTCTCGTAGGTCTTAGATGAGGCCTCTTGTTGCTCCAGCTCGGTTGAGGCGGTGGCAGCCGTATCTTCACGTTCAGCTTGCACCAATACCTCCTCTTTGAAATCCTTGGACGTATCTGCGAAAGATATGTCGACTGCCAGAGGTTCGAAATCGGCTAATGCGGTAGCTGTAGGATGGTTTTCTAGATATACTTCGAAGATGGGCGCTATACCTGGTGTCATCGCGCTGAGCGGCTCCTGAACTTGCTCGACAGAAGCTGCGGAAGTTGAGTCTCTCCCGTGTTCGTGGTGCTGGGAATATTGAGGATAGAATGCCTCCTCTGGCTCGGGGTTGTATCCCAGCAGCCATTCAAGGCCTAGAGCCTCAGTTCTCGGAGATAGTACTTCATGGATAACCCGCTCTTGTGTAGAATCGACCATGCTGCCTCCTTGTAAATACTGAGGGTAGAAATACTCCTCGGGGCTCGGATTATATCCCAACAACCATCTTAAACCCCGAGTCTCAGCAGTTGAAGAGCCTTCTACCTCTGGCCCATAGAACGAGTCTGCGCCTGACTCCTCGCACAAGATCGATTCTGGTTCAGGGTCATTGGAAGTTGCCGAGTCCGGACATCCTTCTTCGCTATTGAACAGAGCACTTAGAGATAGGAGTGACGCCTCCGACTCTGAAAAAGCGTTGGGTTCCGGTATTGATACCTCAGGAGTCGTGGATTCGAGATATCCTCGGTCTTCGACCGTACGAGTCCCTGGACTTGTAGAGTGGGACAACGGCTCAATTTCAGGAGTCACAAAGCTCGAAGATTCACCAGTCTCGCCGATAGCTGGTGGCGCTTCGATAGCGAGCTGAAATCCGCTACCCGCTGTCACTTCGTCCACGGGGAGATCATCGTTCGCATCCTCCTCCCATGAGAAATTGGCTAGGTCGGCCTGCATGGTCTTGCAGGCCTCACCTAATGGAAGATATTTGGCAGCTCTGTTCTTAAGTTCCAAATCCTGCTTTTCGAAAAAGATCCTGCCGCATTCATTCGCAACTATCACTTCCAGGTGAGTCATTTGATAGAATAGGTCGTCGCCGAGTTCACTATAGATGTGCCAGAACCTAGTGGCCTTTCTGAGACCACGAGCGTATTTGGCCTCCGACAAAACAAGTTTCTCATGCTTCTTCTCTAAATTTTCCATTGTCTCACCAAGCGTCAGCTCAAGTTCTGAAATCTGACGCTCGAGGTTGTTGATTTGAGCATTGTTGTCGATAATCCCCATCTTGGCGGTACTAAGGTCCTGGCTCTTCTTTCGCGCCTTCTCTTCCGCATTATCACAGCGCTTCTGGGTCTCAGTTATTGCTGCCTCCAGTTTGTTGTTGCATGACTTGAGCTTGGCAACCTCTTTGAGAACTTCTTGAAGGGAGGCATCCTTTGCCTGAAGCTGGGCTTCGTGTACACAGACAAATTCGTACTCGGCTGGAACACCTGGCTTTGTACCGAGCGAGATTTCCCCGTCGTAGATATCGTTTGACTCGCGGAAGTTACAATTCAAAGAAGCCTCTTCGACACCATCTGTGTCGAGGTTGTCTTGGAGGGTCTCTTGGAGGGTGCTCTTTCGTAGATTGACTTCAGCTTCGCCGGGAAGACGCTTTTGAGTCGTCCTTGAAGATCTATCATGTGCGCCTGGGTGGTCGCCCATCGATTTTGGGACGGGTACCCAGCTTCCAGGCTTGTCTTCGCTCTCATCTGGCAGCAGAGAGTATAACTAATTTCATCAGCGCAAGTCCTGATCTAGAATAAAACCGAGATATACATACATCCTGGACATTGTTAACAGCTTCTCTCCCTCTATCCAGCTCCGCTTTGATTTGATTCAATATGGGAAGAACAAGCTCTCGAGACATCGTCATGGCGTTGAGGAATGTGCCGAACGATCAGATACGTTTTGGAGTGGAATGCTGAGCTGACGAAGATAGGCTTAGCTTCGTCAGCTTACTTTCGAGTGTTGTTTTCCTTTGATAGTACGTTTTTCTTTGGGAAGTGTTCTCGGATTGACGTGATAAGGATTTCTATCCTGCCCTGTGATGAAGAAAGATAAGAGTAAGGACAGTCTGAACGGTTTATATGTTGATTACTGTCGAAGAACAGTGTTGCAGGAAAGTGTCGAAGGAAAGTGATGGCCGCAGAAGTGTCGTCCTCTTTGACGGCTCTATCATAGTCACGGAGGAGAGTGTCCTCGCCAAAATGTCGAGTGTTGCATAGGGTGTGCTCATGGAGGCTCAACCCGGTCTCCCTTCCCGAGATGCTTATACCTGCTATGACTCGGATTTCTCTATGGCACTCTCAATCCCCAGCGTCCTAACTGCGTTAAACGCATCGTCTACAGGAATCAACCAGCTGAATAACATGAAATTATGATGTTTATGAGACAATTCAGATCCTTGCACATTTTGGTATATTCTCTGAGGGAAGTTGTTGTAAGAAGGAAGCGATCGATGTGTGTCTTATAATATGAATACGGTGGAGCTAGGGATCCACACCTTCTAGCTCTGAGCGGAGATATTCCGTCTAGGAGTTTCTTGGTTAATCCCTACCGGGCTTCTAAACTTATCTTCTTTTTGTCCAACCTACGATATGACCCGTCTCCATGTCGTTTCTGAAGCCCGATGGAACTAGCTTCCATTACTACTCGGAGATATTCCTTGGGACTGGAACGAATTCGATCGTCCTGCGCCGTGGCCCTCATGCACTCAAAATCCCTAAAGTTGGAGACACTGCAACTATGTCCAGAGAATATCGCGGAGATGAAGAATACATCAACAAAGCAAACCGTGAAATGCTGGAATTAGAGAAAGCAGTATATTTGCGGGTTGGTCGCTGTGCTGGGATTGCTGAATGTATCAATATCTCCAAAGATGGCATTCTACTTGCCCTTTACGAACGAGGCGATCTCGAAAGGTATATCAAGGATGATGTTAAAGTTGGTCGGTCTCAGAAAGCAGGATGGATACTATCCATAATCAAAACGATACTCCACTTCCACAATGCGAAGGTTTTGGTCGATGACATGGCACTTCGAAACATACTCATCGCGGACGATCTAACCCTCAAATTGATTGACTTCAGCCAATGAGCTCTGTTCCCAATGGACACCGATATGACTGCGGTCAGTGATAATGGCTTGACTGCCCAAGCCGATCTTTTTCACCTCGGCTGCATAATCTACTCTATTGTGACCTGGAAACGGTATGAGTGTGATCTGTTTATGCGCAGTTGGATACGACCATTGCTCAACGGGCACCCTGAAGTCAAGCAGCTCTTCTGTGGGGACATTATACAGAAATGCTGGTCTGCGGAGTACATTAGTATGGAACAGCTGTATCGCGACACCCATGAGGGCTTAGAGCATGTTGTTCGTGAGACCCGATGACCGCAATTCGGACCAGAATGATGGTGTCTAAAGCAATGAGTCGTGCATGATCTTCGAGTTGCTGCCTAGAACATATGAGTCATACGAACATCCGGTAAACAGCGAGCGATCTTTATATTCCATTCCAGCAGAGAGGGTGCGGTTCTATCAGAATGCTCTATGTATATGTGTATATATATTTATAAAGCGATGCAAGAATGATTTACAAAGAGATTGGGGCCAGTGACTAGGGCTGATACCGAACCATGGAATCAATGTCTCGGATGTAGGAGGTCGTCAAAAAGAATATGCTTCGAGTTTTATGAGCGGACAGGGTCTTATTCCGCTCGTCACGAGATGGTTTTGAGCCTTGATGCTGCATTTCAGACAATAGTAGAGTTGGGAGGCCATTCCTATGCTATTGGTATTTTTATAACACGAGCAATGATCATGAACCCATCAAAGTCAACAATAACCCGTCAAGATAGGTCATTCCTGCGAGAGAGTTCATTTAAAGGGTGTATTCTCGGTGCCATCTAATTTCACGACAAGTCTTTTTAAGTGCACCGGAACAAAGTTCTAGAAAATTGCAGGTTTAATTTGTAGACGACCTTCAACGAATGCTCCATTCAAAGCCTATTCCATCTGAAGAGCTGACCCTTCAGCCAACTGTGTGGAGAAACTCTTGAAAAGGCAGATCTCCGTCATACCTATAGCTCAATCGAGCAACAAGGCTTTGCAGTCGAGTGTCTCGGTCGCCTGAAGGATCACAGAATATCTCAAGCCGAAACCAAATGCTCTCGAACCTTGCACCCTCCTTGCGTTCCAACAGACGAACTAACCATGCCTTCGCGGCAGCCTGAGTTGACTGGATCATGGAATGTTTGTAGTGTACCTTCAGAGAGTCTCGAGGTTTCATATACACTGTCAGCCGACGAAGATTGCGGAAGCCTGCCAGAATAGTTGCATAGTCTATATCACCAGAGTTTCCCACCTCGGGTATCGGGCTGATATATAACTTCTAAGGCATCAGTATCGGCTCTGTTCGGTGCTCTTGGGTCATGCTTACCTGCTTCTCAATCTGAATAGTGGCATTATCAAGGGTCAGCTCCACCACATTGGTGAGCCAGAGCTTTAGTTCAGCCACATAATTCATCTGCGTAGGATTTGATGGTATGTGTATTATGAGTTCACTGAAATCTTTCTGTTCTCCGAATTCGAGATATCTTAGACTCGTCCCGTGGCGTGATATCGCGCGCACCAACTGTTCCTTCATATTCTCGTCCACGCCCTTCCAGCGCAAGGACATACTTAAGTTCTCAAGGGCTTTAATCCCATACAGTAGCTCACAAAGGAGGGAGCATCGTCCGTTCCTAAGATGAGTGTCGGGACAGAACCCATCAGTTTTGAATGTTCGAAGGTGTATCAAATGCTCGGGCTTGACGGTCGTTAAGAAAGGCACAAGAGGCACTCGGCACAATTCTAGGTGAGTAATCTTCGACCAATTCCAAAATTTTACCGCAGTCGTGGGAGAGTGATTCCACTTATAGTCTCGAAGAACCAACTCTTTCACCGCAGGCATACGTTCATTTGGTTGAATTTCGTTTTCGGGTATAGCATGGTCTCGAGCCGTACAGGCAAGGTGGAGTGTCTCCAAGTTTTCCTTTCCCAGTAGAAGTTTTTTGACTGGTGAACAGCCTTCTGATCCCTTGGAATAGTCCATGATCTTGCACGAAACCAGTTGGAGAGGATTCAGTTTTGATAGGAGTAGTGCAGCAGCCATATCCAGCTCTTGATTAACGATAGACAGCCGCATGTTCGGCCGGCAATGGATCAGATCTACTAGGGACGATGACCATACCGTTCGAGACCAGCCATTGCTGATAGTGTCAGCTTACGATCTCATCAAAGTAATCCAAGGTCAAATAAGAATTGTGTTGACTTACGTGACTTCTCGAAGACATTTCAGGGATTCAAACACCCTGCTTAAGTGCTCCGGAGGCAAGTCTCCGTTCAGAGTGAGGTGCTGAGTATACTCGCGTACATCCTGGCCGACCTGGCGCTTGTGTGGGGCTATATCGTGCTCTTTCAACAATAGCGACAGGAGAATACGGTGGGTTAGGATAGTATGACGGTATAAAAGCGGTGTGACTAGATCGTTGAATTGCTTGGATACAAATCTCAAATCGCGGACAAATATTTTTGGGAGATTCTGGGCCAGTAGCAATTCGATGACCATGCGTATGATCTCAGCCAGAATTTTTGATCCAGACACGACTGGAGTCTGTGCCATTTGAAATGGAATCAGGTCCGTAGGAGCAATTTGGTCGGCCAAGGGTTGGTATTGATTCATGTTGACGAGTTGATGAAGGGAAGAGCAACTGTGTAGAGTAAGTGTGTCTTGTAGGAATACTTTCTTCGCGAGATAGTGTTGGCCGATGGACGAAGCGGTGTGGGTAAATTACGGCAAGGTCTATTAATATCGAGAATTCACGACAATGTATTCGGTGTCACGTGGAGTCTGAATACTGGTGGATTTTCTATGATCGATACTTCGAGCCTCATTACGTGATTCATGAATCGTAGCGCCAGATGGCTCTGAAAAGTCGCTCCACTAGAGTCCAAAAGTACTCTACAACGCTCTTTTACTGCTATAAATCCCCTCCAAATTCAAGCTCGACATTATCGAGGGACGCCTTTACAGTTTCACTCATCATTTGGAGTCCTGAATTAGTATGACAAGGGTAGCCGATCCCACGACCAGCTTGTCATTGGTCTACTGTATCGAAACTAAACTGCAACAGCCATAGCATCACTCCAGATTGATGTGACCAGAAACAGCCTTTCCCGTCCTGTGCTGCTTCGTACCAGACAAACTCTTTCCGAGCTGAAAGCATTGGAGCATCCATCTCTTGACAGAGCAGAAGGGTTGTGCCTATTGGAGGGTAGCTCTGTAATGATGCATCTTTCTTACTGAGCGTTGCGCTTCTTGGCCTTGGCAAGGTCAAAGGTAGAGCGTGGCTCCTGGCCAAATCTGTTGAGCGCTCTTCGATGGCTGCATACCTAGAGCTGTCTTGCAAGTTATTGGCACCACTCCTACGCGGAGTAGTCCCCGTCAAGGACAAGGCGTTGTTTTTCCAGAGCTTCTTCCTCAGTTCAACAGTCCTGTCAGCAGTATTGCTGGTCTTGCGCGAGCAAGGAGAAGCCGTGGGGGCCTCCATTGCAGGGCTTCTTGTCGCAGCGCTGTTCGTTTGCGTGATCATCGGGAGGACTGAACTTTCAGAAGATTATTCAAGTTATGGCATTAGACACTGTTGTGGCGGCTCTTCCATCTATAATAGGAAAGTATCGCTTGCCTAGTTCAAGGTGAAGATATTATTGGCGGAAACGTGGATATCTCCAGCTCTTCTTTCGTGACGCTCTCCTTTGGCCCTTCGGATAGCGCGAGATTCTGTCGTCTTAGTCGAGCTTGAGAGACCGAGAAATAATGGTCCATTTCGGCGGAGAATGAACACGAAGCTTATTGAATGTGCTCGAAATGACAGCTTCTAGCCTACTTTGAGAGAATCTGATTAATGAAGAACTAGCAGGAACTTGGAAGTCTATGGCGTGGAGCCAGAGGACGCAATTGCTGGACTGTCTCCTGATCTTCCACCTATAGAACGCTTGGGCCGTATTTCCATAGTCCACAATTCGTTTATAGATCGTCCTGTCTCTTCATGCGTGACGAAATTCCGCCCTGTTAATCCCGGACGTTCTCTTCCGTAACAATGCCGAGTGACAAACGAGATATTGTTCTTCGACTCGTTTGGCTCACGTTCATCCGCCTTCTATCAAGCGAATTACTCGGCTAAAAATCGTTACATAAAGTCTAACCAAAAGTTCATAGGAGACTCACCAAGCTGTGGAGGCGTATCCTTCTTTGTGTGGGGGTCCAATATGGTCTTCCTAGACTTTGGCGAATGCAGGCCAGGATGTAGGCACTCGCGACGTAACGGAGGACTCTTTCATTACCATGGGATGCTTCTTTTGAACAATATATAGCGTTTCTCGACAATGGTATGAATTTTATCATCTTCTTCATGTCGCATATCGTAGGGAGTAGATCGGATTTGTGAACCATGTTCAAGCCGTGACCATTGCTCCTGTTCTTTGCATTAGCTGCCATGTGAGAGGAAGCCCGGTTGATTTGTTTCTATACGTTTCGTAGGATACTCTTCTGAATGAGCGCCGTTTCTGTTAGCCGCCATGCGATTAGCTTGGCTGCTGTAAATGGTCATTCGATCAGTTCCTGCAGACTTGCTTGAGTATCTGGGTGAAGAATCTTGGATGCTCATCTACCATATGGCCGGCAATGTACTCCTGCATTACCTGCGTTGAATCCAGACTGGTTGGATTTTCTTGGAGGCTAAAGGATCGACTTTCAGGCCGTTCTCGGACATGGCAAGGTATTGTCATTGTTGCACAAGATTCAGCTGGTGCTGTGTAAGTTGATGTTACATATCCGAGAAGATGTAGATAGCAAGTAACTCCACGTACACCAGGGTCCCCAGAAGCTTAAGAGGACCTGATGATCCTGATACCCAGGGGTCGGCTTGTATCCGTACCAGATGAGATCTGTCCCGCCTATATTCAGAATATGGACGGGTATGGTCTGGCGGTGACTCGGAGTCGTCCAAACCCTCAGCCAAATAAAACTCAGGCAATACTTGATCGTCCAACACGGTCTGGCGATAAATGACAGGATAGCCAGCTGGCTGGACTTATTTGATACAAGCCGAACCACTGAAGCCCCTTGGTTTGATTGCTTCCCGAACCTGCCCTGATATAGCGACAAAATCTTGTGAGAAAAGCTCGGTGTATCTATCGGCTCCATGAAGGAGATTGTCTTGGTAGAAGGTATGCTGTAGTAAGAGGTTGGATCCAAGCTGGTCGTGGGAGAAAGCAGAGGGTTCCGCAGCAAATCGGAGATCATAGTCTATTCACTCCCAGCTGTGGCAACTCTGATGTAAACGAATTTTCCAGGTCCCTGCAATTTGGCACTACGATTGAACAAGAGCTCAGACTTTGTGAAACCAATGATGACCCGATATATCCTGAGCAGCCAATATCCCATTGCGCGAGCAAGAGCACTTGGAAACTCATTATCGCTCGTTGCTGGCTTCCTTTTTGCTACTTCTCCTTGAAGAGCATATCGTATCAAATCTAGTGGCGAGCACCAATACTATCTAAACCAATACTATCTAAACCAATACTATCTAAACAAGGCAGTGTGACGGACTCGGCAGCTTTGCATTTTGACCTCGTTGGATTGACACAATTACTATGACAGTGCTTATGAGGTCTTATAACCGAGGGCGTCCCTTCCACAATCTTGTTCGATAGCTCGGGCCACACGCACATGAAGTCGCATTTCCCATCTTCATCTTTCTCATGCCGAGACCTTCCCTTCGGGTTCCTTGTGGCTGGGACGATACATTCCATGTCTAGATGTGACGAACGCCGGAGACGTAGTGATTGAAAAGGGAACCTAGTATTCGGAAGCGCATGGCTATGGAATTCCTAACCGTCCATACGTGAGGTATACGAGGTCAAAGCCATGTTCCTAGCGGGTGGAAGCCTCTCAAAGCTATTTCGTGGAGTTCGTAGAATATGTACCAGGATCAAAGTAGATTGTAACCGTCCGCTTGGACTCGCTCTGCGGCGGTTTCAGACGATCTGAAGGTGTGAGTGACAGGACGCTTGAGTAATAGTCTCCTAGGCTTCTTCGTATCAATCTATTCAGAGGGCATTCACTCTCAATACCAACCATAATGGCAGAGACATGGGCGTTCGTTAATCCGGATCCTACATACAACGCGAACGTTGGAAAGGCTCATGCTATCCAAAGCTGAGGTAGTAAAAGGCTAGTCGTCAAAATGGTGAGGATTCATTGCGAGAATTAGCGTGATATTCGATGCGGACCCCAAGTCGAAGGCTTTGTTGTAATCAAAACGTTGTCCATCTTTGATGAAAAACTCGATGAAGGGTCGAGCTGCAAAGGGGCGCAAGCGCTACCGCCACTCCTTTGTCTGCAGTAACAAGGCTTCGGTATCATTGACCATGTTCACGATCTAGTTTCGAAGCAAAACAATGTTGAAGTAATCTAAGAGGTGATAGGTGTCAAGAACCGGAATGGAATAGCAAAGAGGACTAGATATAAAATGATCAAGCACACATAATAGCACATCGATCGGAGATATGTTTTTGCGACTTGACTTCCCCCCTTTTCTCACCCTTCTTCTCTTTCTCGCTCCAAAACATGTCTTGTCAATCCCTCTCAATGTCATCATAGGCCCTCGTGGTCTATGACACCGCAAGTTGACTGGGAAACTTCATTTCTTGGTTTTCTGTGGAAGGTTTTTCGAATGCACCTTGTCGGTTGGTTCCAAATAGCAGACCGATATTGCAGGGACTACGATCCGCTTTTGCTGCATTTCGTAGCAGTATGCCGCCAGCTTATCCTAGGACATTACACGGCAAACATCCAGCGGGACTCCCTGCTATGATCCTAATCTGCCACCAGGCTCTAGCACCTTAGATTTTTCCGTCACCCTATTTACCACTCCAAGCCGCCATCCCTCGCCTCTGGGGGACGTTGTATCAACTAGGCCGTCAAATTAACCATTAGCAGCAACAAGACGCCTGTCTTCCCCGTGCCCTCCGTACTGCCCGCTCCGTCAAGTTCATTTTCAACCTTAAGCAACTCTTCTTCATCATCTGGTGACCTCACAAATGCCGCCGCACCGGCACCAAGCAGCCGGATTGATGCTGACGCCGATGTGAGCCCCGTCCTATGCCATTCTTAATGCTGTACGGCTAATTGTCCCGAAATCAAGGATGCATTTTCCTATGCGAACAAGGAAGAGGTTGGGAGCCTACCACACATTCAGGCGATATCGAAAATGTTGGGTGCAGAGCGGAATATGGAATGGGCTATTGACGAGGGAATGTGTGGCGCTACACCGACTTGGGAGCAGACGGAAAATCTAGCAACTTGGCTGATACTGCAACGATTCCCGAGCATGTACATGCTGCATTCCATTCCATTGGTGGATCCTTCCATGGAGGATATCCACGGGTAGAACGCAACATACACGGTAGGCCCAGACTACGTAGAATATCCCGCACCTGCTGACTTTGTATGGTTCTCTACGCAGTGGTACGACGCAATGCCAGATGCAGGAACCTCGACGCTAGCAACAAAAGGCAGTTTTATCTCAACCTTCGCCCCCACGCAAATGTTGCATTCCATTGGTGGATCCTGCTGTCCATGGATGGCAGGCGCCATCGGTAGCCAAAGCCGGCGACGAGATGTATGGAAGGGTGCTATGGAAGTTCCTGCCATCCATGGAGATCTCTTCCAATCCATGAATGGAATATATCTATGGGGGAAATACAACATAACGGCCCAACAATTTCGCAACCAGTATACTCTTTGATATTCTCAATCTTAGTTTCAGCTTATCTGCAGCCGGTACAAAGTACTTGTTTAGTATTCGTCTGGTGGGGGTGAGAAACTCAAAATGTGAGGCTACACAAAATCTTCAATGGTTGGGCCGGATCCTCAATTCTACGCCCACACCCCTCGCTACCATGGGCCATGCTAATTCTATCGCTCGCGATAGGTAGGTTCCATCGCCGAGACCCTTCCGTCTAAGCAACAGGAGAGCTGGGGCGTGATGGCTGAGCTATCCACATATGGATATATACAGGCGAGGGTGGGTGGGGCAACCTTGCAGCTCACACCGCTGTTTACGTGCTGAGCAGAAGATACAGAAAAATAGTTTCTACAGACGAGAAGAACTGAGGAGCCGAAGCAGTTGGTGCCTCCTACTAATAACACTGCGTGGATCCTAGTTTCCCCAGCATGCCAGCGGAGCTGCTAGTTGCCGCCGGCGACGATGCCATCGAGCACTAACCACTAATTGAACTGGTTCCAGTAGGCAACTTGTTGAGGGAAGGTACCGGATGAGGAGAAAAGGTTAAATGGGCTTCGGCTTCCTCAGCGCTTCTCATCGGTGCTACAGCGGTCACGAAGGATCATCTTCCTGCGTAAGCATCTTATGCATCTTGCTGCTAGACCTGTGCTGACCACGCTCCCAATTCAAAGCGTACAGAGCAGAAGTACTCAGGAGAACACAATTCCTTCTATGCTAGAGCAGATGGTTGAAGAGTACAATGCTTCATTGAGTGCCTATGTAAGTCTCCAAATCCCGTCGCTTTTCTTGCTTGCCGCCTAAGTCACCTACCTTATGTCAGAGGCACCAAGCAATAGCAGGACTTCACCAACAGCCTTCACTCTGGGTACCTAGTGAGCTCCGCAACTCTCAGCGCCAGCAGTCTCTCTATACCGCCCAGATGGCTATGCAAAACGCCTTCTACACGGTCAACATACCGCAAACGCAGAATTTGACTGATAGCCGCTATTCAGTAATCATATTTCAGAAAAGAACTTGCAATCAGAATTCACTATAAAGCGAAGGATAGTCCTCGATCAACAAGCGCTAGCGATGCCGCTAAAGCCAGAGTCTGTGATACGACGAGAGCGCCGGACTTGACGTTCTACAGGACCGCAGTGCCTGACTGCGAGAAGCCTGCTAAGAAGCGCTGCGTGAACGTAATTCGAAAGAGATCTACCCGTTACCGCCGTCGCCTTAGGATTGGAAGTGTCTCAGCTCGCCAGCGCAGCTACTGTCTGGTATCATATCACTAGATAGGAAGCAATGAGTCGGTGTCACGCCGCAGGACACCCTTACAAGGTTCGGGTTCAATCCTTTCCATTATATATCCCATGACTCTGTAAGCTCACGATCCACTTAGTAAGTGTCGAGGCTCCAACTCATCAACGACCAACATGGCTATGTCACGGATCCTCCGAACGAATCCCCCGTCCTGGGCGGCAGTGTCTTCAACGACTCCTTCATCTTCCGAAACGGTGCCGTAACACCGCATATCTTGAGTAATCCGGGGTGTGCTGGAAGCAAATAAGAGATGGATTCAATTGGAAGACGTGCGGAGGCGTGGAGTTCGACTTAATAAGCGTTCGTCCAGCATAGTATGCTTGTGAAGCTCTGGACAATTGAATATATGTATATAGTGGTGGTAGCAGTGCATCAGGGTCTTCTCACTTGCAAGTCTGTGGAGGTACACAATTAGGATTCAATGATTGTATCATCTCATGGCAGTATATTGAGGCACTTACAATAGCAATATCAGTCTTAATAGGTGCCAGATTCCGGAAATTCCAGTCCATCGAGATCCGAAAATGTTGGTTCGAGTAATTTCCTACCGTAGTACCTGGGTCCACAGGGTTCCACGAATTAACACGGCAGGCTACCAAAATATCAAGCATCGCAGCTCCAAGCAAATCATATGGAAATGAGCCTTTTATAACCAGCACAGCATCCTCTGTCCAGCAACATATCCAATTCAGCCAGTGTTTATATTCCACCAGCACCACACCTCCTTTGACGAGTTCGATGTTTGCCCATGCCCTGTTCCGATCAAAATTCTTGCGTCGATTCGGTCTCAGCCAGAGCAGCAGCATTGGTAAGCTAAAGATGGAGAGTCACCGGCAATTGATAACCTTGAAATGCCCAGGTACCCGTAGAGCCTTCTACGACCGGAAGCGAATGTTGTCGTATGTGCGGCGGGGCTGGAAGGTGGGGGATTGGCCACTCAGCTCTAGAACCTTAGCCGTAATCGTGAGCCTAAGAAGCTGCGAAGATTGTTCTTCCGTTGCGTTTGAGACGTCCATCAATCGATATGTGATGGCTGATCAAAATGAGATTATGACTTTGGTGAGTCTGAGTATGGTAGGTTCCGGTGGAAAGCTCCTATCCCGGACGAGGAGTGAAACAGAAAGAAAAATGAGGTAGTTGAGTTGTATGGGACCGGGAATTGCTAAGGAGCAGAGGTGCTCTGGGGAACCCGGTTCTCAAGTACATAACAAGGGAGCTGCCAGTCCCAGAGTCATGGGCGCACAGAGGCCATAATCCCCGGGGAGAGGATGGAATATTCGACCACTGTGGTCTCGAAGTGTTTCCGAAAAGGCTAGGACTGCCCTTAAAAAGATCCTTCGAAAGGTCCAACAGGACAGAAATTTGGTAGGCAACTAAATGCCCCCCTGGACGCCATAGACCCCTTAGATTTTAGAACCCTGTTCCCTTCTTATGCACCTCTAACGTGTACAGCATCATGTCGGCGACATAGCCTCCGTATCCCTTAAGAGCTTCAGCCATAGCGCTCGAAGAGTCGGAAAAAAATGTGCTTGGAGGCAGCAATAAGAATGCATAAGGGGAGCGGTGGCGGCCTATCACGAAGTCGACCCCGGTCCTGGGATACGGTGGCCATATCACCGGGCTAATCGGATGCTCGGCTCCTAAGCTTTGTCACATTGATAGTGTTGCAACGCAGACCAAGCGATTGCTCCATTGAGACATTCGCTTCGTGATGTTTTCTGCGCGGCTCGTGGAGGTGGTGTTACTTCACAGTACGTTATCAGGCAAGTTTTACCAAAGTTGAGCTCTGTCCTTTCGTGTCCATTGGCATGATTCCTCCAAGAATGAATGATATTGCAAGAGCTATTCGTAGACAGCAAGGCCAACTCCCTTGGCGCGATGCAAAGTGAGGCTCTAGTATATTAGATTTGAATCCTCTCCAGACTTTTGGCCATGAATTATCGAAGTATCGTTCCAGCTGGGTCTTGAGCAAAACCAAGAGTAATCAAGGATTTCTGCTTCGTATTCACCGAGTTGACTGGACCTTAGGCGATATGGACTTATCTAGGCCCAAAATTGCCGTGCAAAATTAAGCACTGCAAGTCACCAGAGGGTCCTGTAAAAAGGGTAAGGCTTTCGGGCCGGAACAATCGACCATTGGAAGTAAAGGAGCGGAAGTAGACAGGCAGACGTCAACTCTATGCTGCTCAAGTCTGTGCTCTGGTTCTTGTTCTTAGGCCACGTAGGTTGGATTTTTTAACCACTCTTCCAAGCTTCTCTTTCAGCCGAAGCTGTCAGCCTCGGTATATAACATACAACCCGTTGAGATAAATTGTCATTCATAAGCTTCCGGATATCCCAGTCATCGTTATCCAGACCCATGACGTGTTCCTGGTCTTTAGGTGATCCTAGTTCAGATAATTACTTCTATAGAACCACCCTGAATACAAGTCAGCAGTATTCAAAAAGCGAAAGTGACGACTTACCCTTCGATTTTAGAGTTGACCAACCCCGTAGCCCCCACAGTGGTGAGATAATTGATTTCTTCATAGGTATGTCCCAACTCGAGAGCAATGAAAGTCAAGGGTATTGAGATGTTCTGTAGAGATATGACAAAGCCGGTGCGGTCATTGACAATTTGAACTCGTAGTACATTGACAGCGATTTGGCCGATTGAGACTCCGCCGCTCCCGCCTCCATAAGGAGTTGAGAAGAACATGATAGCACTGGTGCTCGCCGTGTGGTTCCATTCTGACGGTTGAGGCTTGCTATTAACAGGACTAGACTAAGTCAGATGCTCGAATAGACAAGAAATATTAAAAGTCTGTAGATCGCGTTCATACCTATTTAACGAGCGGGCCTCCCAGGCTGTGATAAAGGAAGATGATAGGCAGTGTAGCCAGCCTATCCCGCTCAAAAAGAAGCAAAAACCGTATTCAAAGACCGCAGCACGATCTGAACTCTTCTCGTTGAGTTTTATAGAGGAAGCTTTTTGCAAGTTGACGTACGCCAACCTGTAAGGCATCTTACACAATACTAGCAAGGTGCTCAACGAGCATCATCCATAGTATGCAATTGTGCGCTGGTCGTAGAAGTCTCCAGGCCAAAACTTCAGGTCTGGAAGAGTCCAAGGTCTTTCAAGGTGCTTGTCATGGCTTTGAGAGTTGAGACCACGCAGGAATATGAATCAGGGCTGAATTTCATGTCAAATTCTTTTGGGATGATCCGCGACGTGATCTTGCTCGACTGTCGTCTAAATGGAGCCGTCCCAGCCTCGAGTATCCGCAGCATCGATGGCTGAGAGCATTAGCCCAATATTCGATTTGCTGGTTGGATTTTTGCTGGTGCAATGCGTGACCAGAGAATATCATGGTCACATTAACAGGTTCACAACCAAAAAGGAAGGACTGTATTGCGCCTTACAATTATGTAGCGGTGTAAGTCGGGCACGATACTTGCGAAAAAAAAGAAGCCCAACGGCCACGCAAGGCTCGTAGAGTGGGGCTGTTCTAATCCAGCTATAGGCCTTTCTATTTGAATATTCAAATCGACTCACGCATCAACTGAATCACCAATTTTCCCAATAGTATTGATTCAACGCAACAGTGTTCAATACCAGCACATCCTCCATATCAAGGGTTCCATGTTTGTATGTTTCATTTTATTCATATTTTCTATCTCAAAAAGATCATAGACCAATGTTGCCCAAGTCCGAGGGGAGACGTGCTAAAGCCAATAGTTCGCCCACTCGCCAAAAACAAAACTCTTAAGCTTATTTCGCTACCCCCTGCTCCCTTTCCTTGCCAGTTTTCTTGCCAAAGATGACCCCGTACCGAGTATAATTCCACTTAGTGTCTCCTTCCTCTCGTCAAGCTCGCTGAGGGCTCTGCGAGCCGTCGCGCACGGCTATGGAGTATCAGAATCTCGTAACCTGAGTTGCGCGTATGCTGTGACTCAGAATAAAGATGCTGTTCTCGAAGCTGTATCTGCTGGTGATGGTGCTGCTGTTGGTTGCTCTGATGTGGAGTTGGACACTACCGATGAGGCGAAGATATTGCTAGAACTTCTTATACGAATAGGCGATCTTGATTCTGGAATCCTGGCTTCCAGGAGGAGTGTGGTTTAGTGCTAACACGGGCATATAGGGGTAGAGGACCCTAGAATAGTGACGCTGAGCATGAAACAACAATTTCTCTAATAAGAAGACTTCATTTGCTAGAGTACATAGGTGGTGTATAAGGTTGGTGCTATTGAAGAGGGTAAGGCTAAGATGGGCCAAATAGCGATGGCATATTGCAACACATCTCTGTTGATGCTGCCATTGACGAGGGTAGCGGCCCCCTGGCGGGACTAATGCCTGCCTCTCCCAATAAGCTGGTCGTATGTTGGCCCATGCTGAACAGGATCCTATCCTGATGCTGGAGCAGGATCGGGCTCATCCTCTTCTAGGATGGTCTCCAGCTGGAGTTTTGGTGGCGATCGAGATGGTGTACTTAGCATCTTATGCCCGATATCGCTCGAAGCCTGCTCTAGGCCGCCTTGGCTGGAGGCAGCGGTGAAAAGCTGCAACAGGGTCTCAATCCGGCTTCCAGCTTGAATGGGACTCATCCAATCATTGTGGCGAGTCCTAAAGCCTACAGCAGCGCTTGTCTTCGATGTTGGACTTGCTGCAGAGTTATTCCGAGCTATCTGATTTATCGACTTGATGGCCGACCAATTTTCCATCCCAAGGTCCGGACGTTCCAGCTCCAAGCGTGAGGGAGTTTGAGGTGTAAGTATGAGAGGCATCACTTCCGTACTATCGCTGCTGTCGTCGCCGCTGATGTCACCTTCAATGTTGTTCGATGATCTGTCTCGTTCAGATCTGGTCCCACTGTCTAACTAGGTTCACTAGCTGCGGTCCCGGTTCCAAGAAGAAGAAGGTCCACAACGTCTGCTGCCAGTGAGGACAAGCGAACTTGCGCGGTATTACTCTCCGTTCGCCACGACAATCGAAGATAATCTGCGGATACCATTGTTGCCCGAAGGGGAGTGGGGGGAGCTGACCCATTTGTATGAGGGACGGATAAATGCGTGCGGTAGAGTAGTACCAAACTCTCGCTTTAGTGACTTCAAGCCATCTGGGTCTCCACCAGTGTCATAGAATCAGAGTATCCCATTGGCTCCAGTTCTGTTTGCAGTGGAGCGCCTGTAGCAGTAATTGAAGCAGTGGATGCTGGGGCTGTGGGAGAGATTACTTGTGCCGACTCGGTAGGTGGATTTCTCTTGGAGCGGAACGAGATATCAAGGAATCTGGACAGAATTTCAGCTTTGGGGGCCGGAGATGAAGCGGGATCGGGCTCATCCTCTTCTAGGATGGTCTCTAGCGGTATGGATGCTGGAGCAGGATCTGGTTCATCCTCTTCAAGGATGGTCTCTAGTTCCATGGGGCCGTGGATGGGGGTGGAGGTTGGCCCATACCGACCAGAACCCAGGCCTGAGCCGGCTCATCCTCTTCTAGGATGGTCTCCAGCTGTATGGGGCCGTGGTAGGGGGCGGAGGTTGGCCCATACCGACCAGAGTCCAGGCCTGAGCGGGCTCATCCTCTTCGAGGATGGTCTCTAGTTCCATGGGGCCATGGATGGGGGCGGAGGTTGGCCCATGCCAACCAGAACCCAAGCCTGATACTGGGATGGGAGCGGGCTCATCCTCTTCGAGGATGGTTGATAGACGTATGGGGCCGTGGTAGGGGATGGAGGTGGAGTTTGGCGGCGTAGGTGGACGACTTGTACAGCAAAAGAAAGACTTGAGCAAGTTTACGATGTTGTACATCTTGTCTGATATAGTCTGCGAGGTGATTGTTAGCAACCTTTTGGTACTGAACAGGGTGTAGAGGTCTGAATGGACATTACCGGCAACGTTGGACTGTGTTGACTTGATGGTTCGATGTGAGATATTTTGCTCATAGAATATTGAATAATATTTTTCGCTGAGAGCAAAAGTTGCAAAGCTGATCATGGTCAAGAAGCCACGTTGAAGAGTTTCGCAACGGTGAGCTCTTCAAGTGACTCTTTGTCGTCCCACAAGCCCCATCCTCCACCACATCACATCCCCAGGGCCTGTATTTCCTGCCGACTTAAGCTCGCACAAATTTGCGAGCGTGGGCAGGAGCGGCCGGCTGGGGGAAGGGTTTGAGTCCCGGGTGGGACCCACTCTCGTCGTTATATATATATATATATAATTATATAGAAGGAAATCCAGTAAAGGACCACGAAATATGTTGGAAGGAGTTGTCACAAGGCAAATCGGGCCGATAACTGGTGCAAGATGTTGTAAGAGGGTTGATCGGGAAGACGGATGAATGAAACTGCATCATTTGTCTAGCTTTGGGAATGAAGCTTGCGGTTATGGCCATGAGAACTGTATATCTGGACATCTGCTGCTTCCACCCCATCAATTCCCAGATATACTCCTAAAGGTAATCCCGGAAGGCCTAGTCTAAGGCGCTTCTAGCGTTGATGATAGCGTTGTTTCACACTATAGTAATAGCGATGGGTATTAGACACATAATGATAAAGACGTATGCTGTAGTAAAGGACGTTGTTGATAGCCTGTTACACCTTCCCTCTTCCAGCTGCGAGCTTTCTGTAGATATCTTTGCAAGATTGTGGCAACTCGTCCTTGACCAGGTTTTGGTATTGACGAGGGCCTGCTCGGAACTCTCGATTCGCTGCTGAATATATTGGTGCATATGCGGGGTGTTTCAACAGGTGCATATATATATATGGTTGCAATGTCTCGGCGTGGCTTGTAATAGGGTGATTCGTCTTATTCTCCTGGGGTCTCGGGCAACCCGCGACGAAGTGGAGTTCATGAGCGCAGTAACTGCTTCCACCACAGCAGTGGCAATGGGCAATCTTAAAGGCTGACTTAGCAACAAGCTGACGATGTTGGTGTTCGATTACGGTGCTTGTAATAGCCAGGCAGTACCCGGGCAGTACGAAGGTAAGAGACACCTGGAACGTATGAATGGGTGTTGAAGACGAGTATGGACTCGGAGCTGATCTTTAGGATAGGCTCTACCATTGCTCCAAGGCTACCTCTATTGGCGATCTTGTCCCCGGGACTGTGATACCACCGAGAATCTTGCCTGTATATATGAGATATACAGACACAGTCGCCCCCGCTGTTATAAGCGTGATAAGGCCAACTGAATTGTCATCTGGTGGTATCCAAAGGGCTACTGCTGTATTGGACCAAGCTCTGCCTGGCTCTAACCAATCTTCACACCATCTTCGAGAGATCTGCCCTCAAAGATCTCCGTAGTCTTTTATAAGCTTAGTATGAAAGTGAGTGTCTGCGCATGCTTTGAGTGCTTTAGTAAGACAAGCTGGGTCCGTCACTGTGGTAAAGAAGCGTTGCTTAAATATAAGACCGGCGTCTCCCATTGCAGTCGTGTTGGACACCATACTGGCGAAGGGTATTGATTGAGGTAGGTGATTGATGGATAAGAGGCCAAAGCAAGTTGAGGGTCAAATGGGGAGTGCCCTAAGAGGTCATGAGTGCCTGCCTTCCGTCGACCACCATCCCCGAAGCTTTCGTTGCCTGCCAACCCTCCTCAGACTATCTCCTCAAGGACCGTCCCACGGCGAAGCCCTTCGTAACCCGTCAAAATCCTTTCCCTTGCACTCTCTGGGAACATGTTGATAAGAAGGTCGTGAAGGCGATCCCCTGGAATTCTCTTTTGCTCGGTCGCTAATTCTCCTATGCCTGCGTACCGCGGATTTGAGGTCGTACGCATCTCCTTGCAGAACTCCTCCCAAGTTCACTCAGATAGCCCAATGTGCCAAAACCTCAGCTCCCGAACGCCTCCCGTTACCGCAAATGAAGCTGATAAGTATAATTAAAATCCCAGGTCCCAACGCGTACTGCCAGACAAAGCCGAAGAGACTTATTGTAGGTACGAATATCTTGAACTAAACTTGGAATGTTGAGCTCTCATAAAGTCGGGTAGGAGAGATTGGAAGGTTATTCGGCGGACTTTGTGCATTCGAGGGAGGAAGTAGTTCGTGAATGCGGTTCGACAGGCTTGGTGATATTAGTGGATGCTCGGTTTGGTTATGAAAACGTAACACGGAGCCAAACTTACCTGATCATTATAGTCAAAAGCCCTTGCGAGCGTGGGGAGGAGCTGCTGGCGTGGGGACGGGTTTGAGTCCCGGGACGCACTCACGTCGTTATATATATGTATATTTATGTAGAAGGCAGTTCAGCAAAAGCCAGAGTGATAAGTGTGGGAAGTAGTGTATATATATGTTTGCGATGTCTCGGCGCGGCTCGTAATAGTGTTCCTGGAGTCTTTGGATCTCATCTTCCAGTGGATGTCGTTATCTTTCATATCCAGCATTCCTCAACGCCTGGACAAGACCTGGTGAAAATAGTGTCGATGATCTTGAACATGATTGCAGTGTTAGGTGTGCAGTAATGATGTTGAGTTGTCGGATAGGAGGTGGGAAGGTGACATGTAGCCACTGAGCAAGAACTGTTGCAACGCTCAAGTGGTATAGAAGATATGCTGTGTGTCTGATGTACGACACCAAGTAGCTCCTTCAACAGTCTCCACCTTCGACCAGAGAAGTGTTTTATCAGAGGTAGTTCCGGTGTTGGTATCGGGTGATGGAGGCATCATATGTGGACAACGAAAGAAAGAGAAATTTGGAGGGGAGCAGATGACTTATAAGCGCAGGGAGGCAATACTAGGCTCGACACATGTGTGTGATGCAATCCAAATAAGTGATATGGTGTTCTTGCCCCAAGACACGGCAAACGTGGAAAGGAGCGGTGAAGGATGTTCTTAGGGTCCCCCTGCAAGCTAAGTGCCCTCAGTAGCACGATTGTGACGACGAATTCACGGTAGCTCTGTCTCTCAACAATAAGCTAATGCAACGGGCTGTGATAGTGTGATGCAGATATGATAGAACACTAGCTATGAGTGCTATGATAGGTGCGCAGCTGCGGCGCTGGCCCTGTTTTGGGCAGCCTGTAGGCGGTGGCAAAGTAACACGGTGGCCCACCAGGGCTGGCTCCATCACACATATGCATGATAGGCATAGTCAGTGTCTATTGAGTAGACGTGACCATTGGCTATCGACCAATGAAGATGAATGAATGAGGGAACGAGGACAAAGTCCTCTGAGCTGTTCTTCACATGATCGCTACGCGCGGGAGAAGAGTAACACCATGAGGGTACTCCACCATTCAAACTTTGTCTGCTGTGTTTTGGTTCGCACGTCATCACGCAGCTTGCTCCACGTGTATTTGCATACTACCTAGCGCACAACGTGCAGTTGCAATGCCGAGTCTCTGTGTTGCACCGTATTAGAGAGTCAACTGATCAAATTGAGCGCTTACGCAAAGAGAAACAGTCCTAAGGATCACACAATCCGCTTCACCAATCGTGGGTTGTAGCACAGTGACATTGCATCAATGTCATGAATGAGTGATCAATCATGCAACGAGCTGATTTGACAATGATTAGTTGGCTTGTGTCTCTAGAATGAAGACGCTTCATCGGAGTAGAAGCTGCCTCCTCTAAAACAGGACCCTGGTATCTGTTGAGCTTTGCAGTGATCCATTCCTTTTTACAATGTGTCTCAGTCAAGCCGTATCTTCTATCCAACGCTGCGCGCAGCGCACATTCTGCTCATGATCCTCAATCGAGAAAAGCGGCCTACCAAAGGAGAACCCAGGTTCGCTCCTTGTCCTCGTCAAGGCCCGCAGGATAGGACTCTTCCTCCACAAAGATGCAATCATTCTCCATCTCTTCTCGCTCTCGCTCAGCACTATCCAGATCTTTCAGTAGCTGGGCTTTGAGTTCCCTGAAGTATGCGTTGCTATTGCCCGTAGGGTCCTTGTCATGCAGGAAGTACCAACTCTTGAAGGTGCTATTGGGTTGTTCGTAGGCCCCTAACATCTCAACGAATCCGCCTAATACCATGCTCTCGGTCAAAGACTGCCAGTGATGATAGCGTTTGTTTCGAAATTTGAGGACGGTGGCAAGGTCTTTGAGATTAAGGGGACCATGTGCGCCTTCTATGGTATCGTGGAACAACAGACCGACAACGACGGTTTCCCTGTCCGCCAAAAGTCCAGGGAGATGGTCCTCATCGTTCTGATCATGATTGTCGTAGAAGCGCAAGAAAGACAACACGGACTCTAGAATCTTGCGATTAGGATGCTATTTTTATCTATGCTTAGAACGAGGAGTGTTAGAGCTCACCGGAGGAAGTGTTCAAACTTGGCCTGAGCGCAGAACCATTGGAAGACGATGCCGTTGACGGCGCTGGAGATGGCGGTGGGACCTTGAATGGGTGATACCAATAGCAACATGTTGATATCAAGTCTGTTACGGAGCTATGAAGTGCTTCGGTCACGGACTCTGCTTGAGACTCCGTTTCAGCCTCTAACATAGAGCTTACTTCAGTGTGGAGGTCTGCGCCCGCAGAGTAGTCCTCAAGGACGTGTTCTGGTCCTAGGTAGAATAAGGGCTGAGGCATGATAGTATAACGGATTTGATATAGATCTGAAAAGGACTAATGTTACAAATGGTCAATGAGGTCTCCCAAGTGAAAGCCAAGTGAGCGAGCAATAATTGCGATAGACCTCTCGGGGCGATGGACTAAAGTGTCTGGCTCGAAATTTCTCACAGAGCAGACTTTCTTATATCATCGTGAACATTGTAGAGAATTGCACCCCGATGAAGACGGTCACTTGGTGACTCCACAAACGCCGAATTAACCCCGTCTTGAGCTAACCCTATCTCCTCTTGAGCCCGTCTGACCTTTTCATCAGCATCGAGACTCTAGACAGGTTCTTATTCCCACCATTCAAAGACGTCCCGTTTGTCGATAGTAACGTGACAACCAAGGATGATTGGGCCATGGGGGACAAGGCTCAACCCACAAGCCCATCTCTGGGGAAGAGTGCATAAAATTTCTGGACATCTGCGGAATTGGCTGAGGCACAGTGCAGCGATCGGCAGGGATCGTGGTTGTTTCTGCGGATAATCTCCACGAAACTGGGGATTGGGACGTTATGCCCGGAAGCGTTCGGCAGCCATATCATAGTCCTGCCACTCAGAAGGAGGGCTAGCAATTTGAGACTCTCCAGCTGTGACAGGGTCCAGGACTTGCGCAACCATCGCGAGCCAGGTAATCGGACAACCTTTGTTTCGATAAGACCCATTGACCAGTAAGAAGTGCGTCGTGAATGCACATCAAGAGCTTTGTTGACGTCATCACGACGGCGAAAAGCCGGTGGTATATTAGGCTATCAAGCCTTAGCAAGCGTGAATTGGCGACAACGTGTCGACGCGTACGGCACGGTTGACGCATTGATGCGCCATGAGGTTACTATATCTAGCTGAAGGGCGTTCATATGTGACGACCTCGCCTTGCAATGAAGCAGAAATTGCTTGCTACGCTTCGTTCTTGAAGTAACCTCACGACACCACGACGGGAACGCTATGGACTTGCTGCCCATATCGACATTTTGCCGATGGACATGTCCAGAACGCCGAGAAACAGATCTGGAATAGATCTTCCGTGTCCAAAATGGGGAATTTAGCAGGTCTCCAGAACGGAGCAAGCTACGGCCGTAGAGTACAGTGTATGCATGGTCAAGGATTTGCCGAGTTCAGACCGCCGCATTTGCAGGGCATAGATGCGCCATTAAGATGATGCTTGCAAACCAGCTGGTGGGATAAGTTGGGAGGAGCATGAACGGGTTTGGATAATCGCTCCATTTGCTCAGGATATTGGCAGCTATCCAGCCCTTGGAAGAGCTGCCTCACTCTTGAGGGTAAAGGTTCAGTCAAAGCGAGGGAAAGCTCAGTCTTTCAACTGAGTCTTGATCTCAGGCAACCACAACTCGAACATATGCTCATTGACGCAGATGACCCTGGGTAGTCATATGCATGCCTCAAGATTGTCGTCACGATAAAGAAAAAGGAGGTTGTGGTGGCATGCTTGATTTCATGTGCTTGAGGTCCGCTTGAGGTCTGCTTTCGGCAGGGATTTTCGCATTGCCGAATCATTACTAGCGCTGTCTCGGTAGCTTGTTTTTCGTACCATGTATTTTACAATCTCTTGTTACAATGCGTAGTGTCCAAATTATTGAAAAGTTCCACTATGCAGAGAACTCGATCACGTTCAGAAAATTACGTAGGGGCAATACCTGAGAAACCAGGGCTGGAGGCTTGAGAAACTCCTAATATATGCTCGTAACGGAAGGTATTCCCTACTACGATTCTGTATCACGGCCGTCAACAGCGTCTGGACAAGGCGGCGTGCAACTTCTACAGAGCAAGGACTCCAGTCCATGTACAAGCCGCCATGTCCATGAGCGTCGTATTCGCCAAATCTTTCCCCGTCGCTATGGAAGATCAATAGAATCTAGACCCACTCAGAGCCGGTCAGGTGGGTGTATGGGATCAGCTGACACAGGCGTTGGTAGGATCAACCGGGTAGATGTGCATGAAGATCTTAATCTCCCGGATATCATGGCTCGATGGAACAATGAAATACCGGAAAGTTGCGGAGGGTCATGGCTGTGACACCCCTCGCAGCTGGAAGAGACAGTAGTCTAAAGACTGGAATGGCACAGATGACTGCAGGCTTGCTTGAAGCGAACAGATATTATCTGTCCCCAAGGGTCTTGTATCAAGTGAAGAACAAGATCCCGGGAATTTGGCAGAGGATCGTGGGTGTGCTACCATTACGCAGCTGGAAATGCGAGTAGTCTGTACATGCAAATAGCATAGGTGACGGCATGGTTGCTAGAAGGAAATTCCGTTCAACCATGTAGCTAAGCTACAATTTGTGGTTCTAGAAATCTGATAGAGTCTAATGAATGACGTTTCTTGAAGTTATCAGCACCGAATAATGATCCAACGCGAACACACGCCAACCTTGTCCCTGCTCAACTCTCGCCTGTCGCTCTTTGGGATTTGATTCATCTCTTTTCAAGCATTATTACGGGCATGACATGCTCAAACCCCAACTTAGACCCCTTCCTACTAGCCAGCAATTGCGCAGTCTTGAGCACGTTCTTGATCTCACGCCCATTCATCTCCCAATCAGCCAGCGCATCAAGCTCGAAATCGCGAAACCCATGATCCTTCCCCTTTGACGCAGTCAATAAGTTCTCCCAGACGTGGCGTCTGGAAGAGACGCTGAGCTCGTCGTAGTACATACTAATGTGGATGCGAGACTGGAAGGCAGCATCAATATTCTCGACACGATTGGTAGTGAGGAAGAGAATGCCTTCGTAGTACTCGAGAATGCGGAGGAAAATGGATACAAGTTTGTTGCGCTCGAGGTCGTGGGAGCTACGTTGCTCAAGGAAGACATCGGCTTCGTCGAGGAGGAGGACAGCATTCCACTTAGTAGCCATCTCGAGGACGTTCGACAGCGATGACTCGACTTCAGAAGAGTCAATCCCGAGGTCACCGGCGCTCATCAAGTAGAGGGGAGCTTTCATGGTTTCCGCGACTAGGAGACTGGTCAAACCTTTCTTTTCCAAGGAGGAGGGACTGGCACTTACCAGACTCTGCAGTCAACGTTTTCCCGACGCCAGGAGGTCCAGAGAGCAACATTATCATCCCTTTCCCTTTGCCCTGGATTACATCATCAAATCTCCCCTTGTTCGCCACTTGGCTCTCGGTAAGGGCAAGAATGAGCTCTTTGTGGTCCTCGGGAAGGACTAGGCTATCGAATGCGCCCTCGTTATATCTGATGTCTTTCACGGCGCCAATAGAGAAGGTGAGCCATTTCTTATTCCTCAATGAGTAGCCTTTGAGGGTAGCGCTGCAGAGAAGTAATTCATCTGCGGTTAATGCCGCCATGGTGGTGTTCTCCTCCGATGAGCCATAACCGTTTGAGCCATAGTCTTTCGAGCCTTCGCTGCAAGAATCCTCATACACTTCTATATCTTCTTCACTCCCATCACCTTCTATGTCGGAGAAAATCGTGACGGCTGCCTTATTTTCCGGTTTGGCCAACGGATTCAGCGAGACCTGACGGTTTGGGTTGAAACGGTTCCATGCGTACGTATCGATTATGATACGACTGTCTACCTATTGTTACCGTTAGTACTGAAGAAGAAAACTAGGTTATTACCAACATTGCAAAGCAACTCACGTTGTACTTTATCGGTCCCCATGGACCTTCTCCAATGGCCACTCCCTGATATGCTTTGTAGTGATAACCACGAAGCTCCTCAAAGAGCTTGCCCCTAGCGATAAGCTCACATTTGACCTTAGGCAGGCAAGGATGATAATTCAACGGAAATACGGAGAGCTTAGTGATCTGCATGGTCCCTTCAAATTCCCGGATCTTTAATGACTCGCCTCCGAGTCCAAATCTCTCGCCATCCCAGTCGACAATCTGGCAATTGACAGCATAGCAATTGCCGCATGGGGTCTGCTGATAGTTACCGCTTGTGAATTTCGCTGCACAGTCCTGTCCGTTTTTGACAGCGAATACCACAGTACCTGGTTCAAAGATCATCCAGAGAGTGGAGAAAGTGATGACGCCATTAAGAATGAAATCATCGCGAGCCTTGAGATCATCTCGAAGCTCTTCTTCGAGTGTGAGATAGAGTAATCTGAGGTGAGCGTGGGTCTCAGAGTCTTGCTCGGTCGCAAGTGCCTGAACAAGGTTCGTCCAACGATGAACGAATGGCTGAAACGGCGCGGTGAAAGTCAGGCGGTCCAGGCTGGTTGTGATCCCAGGATAGTCTTTGAGGACTTCTCCGAGTGCTTTCTTCAGGAGCGGCGATTGAACGACGATGGAGTTGATTGACAGCTTCTTACGACCATCGTAACATTTATTGAAGCGGATGAGCAAGGCGTAACGAGCAGTCTGCGCATTCTCGGCTGCTTCCTCGAGGTCATCAGGGTACTTGTCGACCCAGGTTGTTCTGCCACGATTATCAGGCTTTGACTGGTAAAGGTTCTTAACGTCCGCGATCATTCCAGGCTTCTTGTCTGATGCTTCACCGTCACCGTTGACCGTTGGGTCAAAGGATTTGGTGGCAGCACCTATCGTTGTAGCCTTGAAGTCGGTTTCAAGAATCGCCATGTTGAGGTCGGAGGTATGTACGGTCATCGTCCCTCTGGTAAGAAAGTTATTGGTATGATGCTGTCTGCTCTGCCAAGCGACAAGAAAGATTGTATTTGAAGAATAAATGTTGGATTAACATCTAAAGTGCAAGCAATGAGCTTTTTGTGAGTTTCTCGCTTGTAAACCGTCACAGCCGTACTTAGGTGTGGATGCCTAGTGTGAAGGATTCTGTTAGCGCATTGAGTCACCACCAAAATATTAGGCATTCATTACACCACCCATGGGTGAGTGATGCTATCGAATTTGAAATATGACTCTTCGAGTGTGCTGCCTGTTGCAGATACTCGCTTGCGTTTAGTCCATGGTCTACATGCGATGGGCTGCAGTTCGAGATCCTTCACTAGTCTCTGGTGGATCGAATTGCTTGCCACTGGGCCTTTTTCTCCATATAATGCTTCTGTATGACTCAGATACCTAATCTCACTACAAATATCAATAGGCGTGATGCTCAATATTCATCTCAAGATCCATGTATCACGGTAGACCAAAATTACTAATATTGGCCGTTGTTGGGTCGATGCAATGTTACATGGGCTTGCAGACATCCAAGATCTTGATGGGCCCATAGTGGGGCCCCAAAACAGCCTCTAAGCGTCAAGCGTTCAAGACTGTCTTATAGCGAAATGCTACTGGTAGCGATGCAAGACTTACCGGACGGTGACATGGGTGTCCTCGCATATCTTATCTCATTTGACTCCCAATGCCGGCCCAAAGATGTCTTCCGCTTCTTTCTCTGACTTTTGCCTCTCCAGCTTCCTCTTCTTGATCAATTTTTCGTCCAGCCCGTCCTCGTGCCCTTCCCTCTTCTGTGCCTTGTTGATTCCGACAAGGTCTATCTTCTCGGGATTCCGACACTTGTATAGCTTCTTATCTATTTTCATCAACTCCTTCATCTCGGCTTCGCCAGGGTCAGCAGAAGGAGATGACCGAAGAAGATCAGCGCAGCTCTTTAGAATCGTAAATAGTCTCGGCTGAATTGGGGACGGCGAAGGGAGCTTAGAATTGATGTAAAAGCGGGCAAGAGGTTCGTCTGTGAGATATAAAGAAGACATCCAGATCTGCGAAGGAGTGTAGAGGAAATAGGCGTCTGTGAGGAGAGCTGCGGTCTTGAGGACATCTTTAGCTTTGCCGTGAGCGGTCTGTATGCGCCGAACGACGTCCTCTGCAGACCTAGTTGATTTACCACCACGTTTTACCGGCTCAAGCTCCATCATCGCCTGTTGAAGCTGGCCTGCCAATCTAGTATTGCTTGGGACAGAATTTTCCTTGCCCCTGGCCAAAGCCAAAAGCTCCATGAACCCGCCTTCCAGCCCGCGATGCGGGTGTCGCACATCGAAAGTGAACCTCAAACCCTGCGTCAGAAGGAACTCCGGCGCAATCACATCCTCTGCAGTGATTTTCTGCAGCTTGGCGACGAAGCTGTTGAGAGAGGTGTAGTGGTTCTCCGTCTTGGTAGCTAGGAATATGGCTGAGGGCATCATTTCTTTGGGATGGTAGGTCATGGGAGAATTGGAGAGGTAGAATCGTTTGAGATATTGGACGGCTGTAGCCTAGCAAGACGCAAGGAATGAGCTTCAAGAACTTCCAGTATGCAAGTACTCAAATAATATTACCTTCACATTGGTAGGAAATTCGCAGAAATCCGCGAACTGCATTGTCTTGACACAGTAGAATCCAACAAGCTTAAGCTCCTCTTCTACACTGAGGCAGTCTACTTCCTTCAGATAATTTGTAGGCCGAGTCGCTTCGTCATGACTGTTCTGCCCCTCTGACTCTCCCGCCGTTTGCTGGGAGTGGATGCTCTTGAGGGCTGCTCTAACGCCATCAGCAGCAGATTGGTTAGTTGTGGACCTCAGGGAGGACAGCGACTCCCGAGTGAAGGACCATAGTCGGTATTGCGTTGAGGTACGATAGATATCGTCCTCTGTCAATACAGGCATGGCTAGATCGATGCGTTCATTGCATGTACAGGCAACAGAAGCAGTAATGTTAACGGGCCAAGCAGGCCGGGGAAAGACTTGTGCCTCGGGCCGCTCCTTAAGGCAGGCAGTCTCCCGGTGCCTAACGTGCCTATTCGGCGCAATCTCCAGGGAGTTCTTTAGGCTCATGCTGGGACGCTGACTTTCTTTATCATCTCTCAAAGAACCACAAGCTTGATTTCGTCCAGCTATGAACATACCCTTTATGACCATAACCTTTCGAGAGCCTCTATTTACCGCGCACACTTGCTACACGAGATGGCTTCCACAACTGTCTTTGTCCTTGATTGGCACCTTAATTAATAATGACCCTTTCAATGCGAGAATCCACGGTCATGCACCCTCAGCACCCTCTCAGCAGAGATATATTTACCCCAACATCCACCGAGCCTGGCAATTAAGGAAATCGTTATCCTGCTCAATTCAAAGGATATGATCTAGGAAGATGTCTGAGTGGGAAGCTGCTCGCCACTCTTTGATGCTAACGAAGTCCTCGAATAGTTGTCTTGGTGTGGCTGTCGTCCAAAGTTCAGACAGGATAACATCAAACCAGTACTTTTAATCTCAGAAGTGGACGAATGTCGGCAATTCATGACGCAGGTGTCTTACCACTCAATGCTCCTTAACCCTGTCTTTGAAAGCTAAGAGTGTACTTTCGTATGTTCCTCGAAGCTAAAGAATACCAGATCTTAGGTATTTGTGAAGACGGTAATGGAGCCAGGTCAAAGCTCTCCAATGCTTGCACTTACCAAAAATGTGGAGTACTTGGGTCCGGCAACATTACTATACCCAAAAATCGCATCCGGCTTTCATTCGCCCCGAACATGGAGGCCTATGTTTGAGCCTAGCAGCTGCTCTATGGCTACTGGTGCTTCATTAAGTTTTACTCCTATCTTGTCCGTCTAGAGGGCAGAGGACCTCCTTCATTTGGAGCTATTGACCGATGGATGAGCTACTTTGCAGACTCTTGCAGAGACGCTAAGAGAAGCATTATTGTATTTAGGCTTAGGTAGATTCTCCAGAGCTAAATACCACTAGAATGAGAAACCCTACTTCAAGTCTTCCGCCAATGCCTCGAACCCCTCTCCACCTCCTGAAACCATACCAATCATATGGAATGCTTCCATCCTGCATGAATCCTGTACACCGTAGTGCTCCATGTGGCTTTAGCGGGCCTTTCACTGTTGACTCGCAGCCGAGTGATGCTCAAAGAGTCTCAACTTTGTAGCAAATGTATCAACGTCGTAGTCAAGTCGTGGGTTTCCCCATTCCTTTGCCGGAGTGTGTTTGGAGAGTGCCGTTCAACGTACTTAGTCTTCCTTGCATCCTTCGACGCACTCTATGTTCATATGGTCATCATGCTGGCGTCCATATCCAGAGCTGTGATGGTCCGATGCCTTTGTTGACGATGGATGAGAATAAGCTAGTGATGAAGGGGAGGTCTGAGTCATGCTGGCCTGGTTGAAAATGGGGCCAGGCAACCGACAGGTCAGATGCGTGGGGGCAATACCACGGATAGGTGGCTTGGAAGGAGCGAGGTTCAGAATCGTATGGTAAGTGTCAGCATTGGTGAAACCTGCATTCTCATCCTGGAAATGTTAGGCTTTTAGTTGAAATCTCATTGACGATGGTTGAGGTTCTTCGAAAGAAAGATTAGGGGAGGTAGAGCTTGGCTTTCAGAAGCTTCTGATACTATGCGGTTAGCAATCGGATCAGCAACTCCATAAAGGCAGATGTTGAGATATAGAAAGCAGATGACGAAGAATGGTTCATCTTTCTTAAGTACATACGCAAGTGATGCTAAGAATACACTTTTGGTGAAGAGCTATGCCCAACATAGAATACACATGGAGCCATTTAGCCTTACACATCTATCATAGCACATTTTCCGAGCGGTGATATGCGATTTGGAGACATCGGAAGCAGTTCAGTCTCAGACATATATCATAATACATCGCCGGAGCCGTAGCAGCATATGAAAGCATTAGGAGCCATGTGAGGGTGATGATCGGTTGCTCCGTGGCCGTAAAACCAGAGGACACTTTTTATTGTTGTACAGCAGCCTCCGGTAGTTTTAACATCCCTAATCCGAGCCGTTGACGCAGTACCTCCAGTATGTCCATCTCTTCGTCTGCAAATTTTATAGAATCAGGCACGGAGACCCCATCTTTGGTTATCTTAATGACAGGCTCCTCAGCTTCCTCGACAGGTTGCATCTTGGGATTAAGCGACATCTTGCTGCTTGAATTCTTCTCGACGTCATCTGGATTATTCTTCCTGCCCACAGCCGCTGGCGTCCACCAATACGTAGGATATTGACGTTGTATGTTGTTGAGGAGAAGCGATGTTACCAAGGTAAGAGCTGTACTGAGCAGGACTAGAGGCAGCAAGTACCAGCCCAGCTGCTCTACCTGTGGATCAACAGCTGCGAGTAATGCCGTGGCTCCAGCCGGAGGATGTATCGTTTTCGTAAGGGTCATAGCAGCAGAGGCCAATCCGCAGGCTAACGCTCCAGCCACCCATCGCAGATTCTCGAAACTTTGATTAAGCGAGAAGAGCTCGGTGATACTGATACCAATGATGGCGGAGAGCAAATGTCCGATAATCATATTGCGTGGTTGGGCAAGAGGAGATTCGATGGTGTTGTACTCCAAGATAGCCGCAGCACCCTGATATATATCAGCAACAAGCCTGTCAATTCAATGTACTGAAAGACTTACAAAGCTTGCAATAACGACTGGGACGCCATGGTCATGTATTGCAGGTATCATAAATACCGCCTCGATAACGATAATTCCCACAAATGCCCCGAAGAACGCCCATCCTGCAATGAGCAAATTGCCAACATCCCGCCTCGGACCATCTCGATACCCTAAGAACCGTGCTATTGGCTTCGGTAGCCTGTGGACGAAGTTTGGAGGAATGTATGCATTCAGATGACGGTCAATATCAAAGGAACAATGCCTCGCCTCTGTGGAACCCATTTTCCACATCCCATCCAGCATTCAGCCATCTTCTCATCGGCAAAGCAAGAAACGAGGTGGGGCGATTAGATGCCAACATAACACTTTACCACCAAACATCCAAGCCGGCACACAGGCCAATGCGGGGCCGCTGGACCGCAGGACCGCAGTCCGCGGAGCACAGGAATCGCAAATGAAGCGTCATGCATGCAAAAGAATGTTTAAACAAGCTGTTGCCAAAAATGGGTAGCACCAGGACGCGATGACAAAGAAATATACGGAGAGGCTGCTTTTCAGTTTCTCGAGCGTAATAGATTAGTCAGCAGCCAAGAGCTTGGGCCGGCAATAATCATACGGGGAAAGCGGAGAGGGTTCTTGAGGCGATACGATTGTAGAAAACTACCTTATATGACTCAAGCTGGGAAAAAAGTAAAGGAAAATTGTTTGTCCCAATATATGGAAAGCAGGTTTGTATGCTCCCAGAGAGACCCTAGATGGTATTCTACTAAGAGATAGTAGAAATCAAGACCCTTAAAACTACCTTAAAAGGACAAAAATTTTAGTGTCCGGAGTGAGGGTCGAACTCACGACCTTCGGATAGCCACTCGTGACGAGCAGTCATAAATCAATATGAGACCGACGCTTTAACCAACTAAGCCATCCAGACTTCTATGATTTTGTAATGATGATTAATAATCAATATAATGGAATTTTATACAGAGCTGAAACTATGCCACGAGAACTGCGAAGCCTTAGCAAGGCTAGCTCTGTGTTGGGAGTAGGCGGCGTGATAATAGATACTCTACACATGATATACCTAAAATGAGAGTACGCTGGGCAATATCAAGTATCAAGTTCTCTAGATGATTGTGATCTCGCCAAAAATTGGAGAGCAGATGATACTTGCTGATGATTTATTATCGTTAGGGTCTGAAGCCCGAGATGCTTCTTCCTTGTGAGCGGTTGCAACGACCGGGATAGAGGGAGCACAGGAGAACACTAGCCCCGCTCGAAACAACGTCCTCTTGATAAACGTTGGCTGGCTACACCTAGCGCAATCTCTCACGCATAGCCCTTGGGACAGCGGCATAAGCAAGACACGTACTAATATTGCGAAAGTCACCCAGCTGTTCAGACAATTAACAAGAAATTGGGTATCGTGTCCCATTCTGACTAAAGGAGTCATTACGGAGTAGAAAATTGGAGCATGAATTATGCATATTGAATGGTCATTCGTTGAGTTGCAGCTGGGGAATTTCCTAAAGAATGTATTGGGGGCTTGGTAATTCTCAACGAGAGACAACAATCCGTCTATGCATGATTTGTGCTCCATTCTCTTACGTTAGCAGGGAGGCAGAGCGAGGGAAAATACTTAGCTCAGTGGTGGCGGCGGCGCAACCTCTTGGTAAATACGGTCAACCGTAGTGTAGCTTTGCATCACTCTAAGCGAAGAAAATTGTGAAGGCTTCAGCTGTGACATTCTATCATTCGTGGAACCTCTTGCGAATAGAACAGAGGAGTAGATTCTTTGCCTTAGACACACCTCACATATCCTGGATCTTCACGACTCTGGTCTCCAGTTACAGTGATACCGCCCCACACCGTCTTGGGGCTTCAGCCAATCGATAAGCCGAGCCCCACAGCCCACCAGCATTCCCAGGCCGAGTCTGCATCCTCTCATCACCCTTCAATCCAACATCACTATGGTATCCGCTTCGAAAGCAGCCCGTCAGGCTAAGCGTGTAGAGGAGGGAAAAGACAAGAAGAAAACTGTGGCGTCCAAAGTATCTTCAAAAGCTGCCTCAAAGACTGGATCATCAGCCTCATCGGTCAACGGTGACGAGACACCACCGCTTCTCGATGGCGATGGAAACGCGCTGCCCGATGATGAACAACCTGCAACTACAACCGAGAAAATGTCCGCTGTCAAGAAGTTGACGGACCAACTGGATAAGCATGGCTTGTCGGACAGAGTCACAACGGGAGTCCTGGCTTCGCTACCAGCCAGCAGAGACGTCAAGATCAACTCAGCATCACTAGTGTTTCATGGCAAAGTTCTTATCCAAGATACCACACTCGAGCTCAACTACGGCCGAAGATATGGACTGCTTGGGGAAAATGGCTGCGGAAAGTCAACATTACTGAAAGCTATTGATAAACGAGAATATCCGATACCTGAGCATGTTGATCTTTACTTGTTGAATGAGGGTGCCCCACCTAGTGATCTGGGTGCTCTTGCGTGGGTAGTAAGGGAGGCGGAAAGGGAGATGGAGCGGATGGACAAGCAAGCAGAAGAAATCCTGGAACAGAACGGCCCTGAGGACCCTTTGCTCGAGGATCTCTATGAGGTGAGCGAAAATTCTATTTCCCTCCGGGCAATGCTAACACCATCAGCGCATGGAAACGATGGACCCTTCGACTTTCCAAACCCGCGCGTCCCTCATTCTCACGGGTCTCGGCTTCAACAAGAAAACGATCAACAAGATGACCAAAGACATGTCTGGTGGATGGCGAATGCGCGTTGCATTAGCCAAAGCACTTTTCGTTAAACCATCTCTCCTTCTACTCGATGATCCCACCGCCCATTTAGATCTTGAAGCCTGTGTCTGGTTAGAAGAATATCTGAAGAAGTGGGATCGTACTCTGATCCTGGTCTCACACAGTATGGATTTCCTCAACGGAGTGTGCACCAACATGATAGATATGCGGGGGAATAAGCTCATATACTACGGCGGTAACTACGATTCATATGTGAAGACACGCACAGAACAAGAAACAAACCATATGAAGGCATATGCCAAACAGCAGGAGGAGATACAACATATTAAGAAGTTCATTGCTTCAGCAGGTACATATGCCAACTTGGTCCGACAAGCGAAGTCAAGGCAAAAGATTTTGGATAAGATGGAAGCAGAAGGTTTCCTCCAGCCCGTCCCGCAGGATCGAGTCTTCACCTTTCGCTTTGCCGATGTCGAAAAGCTCCCGCCTCCTGTCCTCTCGTTCGATGAGGTAACCTTCTCCTACTCTGGCGAAGCCAAGGATAATCTCTATGAGAATCTGGA
The DNA here is from genome assembly GCA_002927785.1 of Cladonia uncialis. Taxonomy (NCBI): domain Eukaryota; kingdom Fungi; phylum Ascomycota; class Lecanoromycetes; order Lecanorales; family Cladoniaceae; genus Cladonia; species Cladonia uncialis. The sequence continues at coordinate 47,862 of NAPT01000067.1, forward strand.
TCTTGGTGTGGATATGGATAGCAGAACAGCGCTCGTCGGTCCCAACGGTGTTGGGAAGTCTACATTACTTCGCCTCATGACTGGCAAGCTATCACCTACCAGTGGTGTCATCTCAAGGCATACTCATTTGAAACTGGGCATGTACAGCCAGCATTCAGCGGAACAACTAGACTTGACCAAGTCTGCTCTAGACTTCGTGCGTGACAAGTATTCGGACAAGAGCCAGGACTACCAGTACTGGAGGCAACAGCTCGGTCGATACGGCTTGTCAGGAGAGTCACAAACTGCCTTGATGGGAACCCTATCAGAGGGGCAGAAGAGTAGGATTGTGTTTGCACTGCTAGCCATAGATGGACCGAACATGCTGTTACTGGATGAGCCCACCAACGGTCTGGATATCCCAACGATTGATTCTCTGGCAGATGCCATCAATGCTTTCAGTGGAGGTGTGGTGGTGGTCTCCCATGACTTCCGGTAAGACACTCTTCCCGTCGACCGTGCTCAACAGACTAACACATCTCCACAGACTCCTCGACAAAATTGCCAAAGACATTCTAGTCTGTGAAAACAAAACCATTAGACGATGGGACGGTACTATAGGCGAATACAAGAACTACTTGCGCAAAAAGATGGTCACGATGGGCCAGGTATAGACAGTCTCAATTACAACAAAAGCATGGGGGTTTTTCGGCTTGTTGTGGGTGGGTTGGTGCACATCGCGAGCCTTTATGACATGATGGCGGCTTAGGTTATGACCGAATGTTCATATTCGCGAGCAAAATGCTGAATCGATCATGAGCAGGATGACTACTAGAGGCGTTTAGACTAATAGGACTTCTCGATAGCAGTGGCAATAGACAACATTGATTCACCCCCAAGACCTCCCTGTTGCAAGTACTACCATTGCCGAGCCACAATGACCCAGATATGTCAATGTATCGATCGTATCGGCAGCTCCTACGTAGATTAAAGCTGCATAAACACAATCAGAAAGAGCAATTAATGCACCTCCACCATGCTCATGCATTCCAAACCCCGAAAAGAAAATCCCTTCGCTCCGCTTTTCACCCCAACCTTCCAGCACCCATCACCTACCCAACCAGCAACCCCCCCCCCCCAGCCACAACCACAGCCACCAACCCCGCCTTACCCTTCCCCATCAACGGCGCCGCCGCCCCCGTAAACGCAACCACACTCGCCGAACCCGTCTTAGAGCTAAACGCCACGATACTCCCCGACGGTGTCGTCTTAACCACGGGCGGCAGACTAGGGGTCGTAATTGGTTTCGGGAAGCCAGTCGAGGCAGTAGTAGTGGGGTTTGGGAAGCCGGTTGATGCCACGGAGGAAGATGAGGAGGGTTTGCTAGCGGAGCTGGCGGAGAGGATGGAGGCGCCAGATGCGGAGGGCAGGGCTGTGACTGTGGTGTAGACGGTTACGGGAGTGCAAGCGGGGCAAGCGGGGCAGGTGGATGGACGACCAGTGGCGAACGGTAGGGAGCTGGAGGGTTTCCCAGTTCCATAAGGGGCAGATGATGGTCTAGTATAAGATGCCGTACCAGTCCTGCTCGCCGTCCTGCTGAGTTCGAGATCCGAGGCCTCGATCCGGAGAGCGGAGTTGTATACGGCAGCGAGACTGGTCTGGACGGGGAGAGGGATGTTAGCAGCCCATGCTGGTGTGGAAGCTACAACAGCTGCTGCTAAGCCGAGTTTATTGGTTGAATAGGCGGATTGGACGCTCGTTGGAGCTGCGCTGTAGACGGCGTTGAGGAGAGATGAGCCAGCGGGTTGGGCGGCCGCGGAGGCAATGTAGGCGTTGAAATCGGCGTCGGCTATGATGGCTGGGGCGACGAGGGTTGCAAACGAGCCAACGACTGAGGTGGGGATGTTGCTGTACCAGCTTGGGATAGTGGTTGCGCTGGCGATCTGGTTGAAGAGGACGGACGGGTTGTTTCCTGCTGCTGCTAGGACGGAGGTGGGGGCTGCGGATGCTACGGCGTTAACGGCGGAGATCCATGTTGGGTTCGCTTGGATGGCGGCGGCGTCTGCGCTGATTCGTGATACCTAGGTTGAAATGTCAGGCTCGTGTAATGCTGCATGGACTCGGTAGAGAAATACCAGGTTCTGGTCAACATTTTGAATCTGTGCAAGGGAGAGGACAGAGAACAGGGCCGCGCTGGCCAGGAGCTTGACTTGCATTCTGATAAAGCTGAATAGACTGCCGGCTTTTTAAAACGAATGTCGAGAGAGAGAAAATTATACGCAAGCAAACACCGCAGAGAATCAAGCTGGCAAGAAGGACCCACTGCATGAGGAAGATCGAGCGGCGCTCATTATATATAAGCACATAACTGACACAGCATCCACAGAGCGGAACTCTAGCTGGACCACGAGACAGCGAGGTTGGTGGCCTAAGTCCCGCGAATATTACAGCCAACACTGAATATCGTGACAGAAATGAGATAGCTCGCATAGGTAATCAGCATTGGACCTGGACAGCAGGTATGTTGGCTGCTCATTGTAACATTGTACGCTATATCGAGTACGTATGAAACACCTGGGCATGGAATGGTCTCTTCCCGCCACGTCAGAGAACATAAACAAAGACTGGGTAGCAAGGTCAATTTCGGGAAAGGGTAATGGCGATGCTCGTCGTTTAGCCATGAGTGGTTGAGGAGTGCTTGTTTGATGAAGAACGGTATGATTTAACACAATGCTGTTGGCGGCGTAGGGGCGGAGTTGAGAGCTTAAGTCATCCGCAGCGGGACGCCTGAAGACTGTGCCTTTGAGCTGACAGCAATTTGCCAATTGTTGAGTACCTTACCTCGCAAGGCGACCTATGCCAATCCTCTTTTTCACAACAAAGTGCTGATGTTTGCCTAAGGAATGAGGAAACACGAAGTCACGGAGTAGACATGGGGCCAGCCGAAGATTTAAGGCTGATCACGTGAATCAATGCCAAGAGCCAGTATTGAGCGAACGCTGTTATTGATTCTTTCAGCGGCCTTGGAATCCCCGAAGAGCACACCATAATGTTGTACAGTGTCGCCTTGTACTTGTCTGATTTTAGTCAGAATACGTATGCTTGGGGGAGGTTCTCGTTTGGCGCATTTCGAAGCTACCGAACTGGCTGCCTTGGTCCGTTGCAGAACAACAGTAACACTGAGTGTAAGCACGAACATCAGCGAAGGAGTCCCATGCGCTACTTTGAAACAAACCAACAAATTAGATACCCAATGCTATACTATCTTAGCTTTCAAAACCTTGACTTCAGCTACGAGGCCCATGAAGAGGATGACCATTCGTCCAGGGGAGTGTGTTGTGGCTTCCAGTGATGCTCATGATACCTGTAAAAACAATATTTTCTAAGGCAGCATCTGGCCGCATGGTCTCCACTGATCCAGCACTTGCTCGAGGATCCTATAAATCAATCTGCCCAACCCAGGCGGAAAATCAGCGGAGATCCAAGTTCCAGGCCTCCAGTTGTAATCTAACAATATGTGTCAAGGGTAATGCCTTCCTTGAGAGCTTCCTGGACTCCACATAGAGCGTTAGCAGAATCATTAGGCCTTCCTGTTCTCCATCCAGGACGAGATATGGATCAAACCCGAGAGTGCTCTGCGGATTCAGCAGCAATGTCGACGAAAACCATCACTCCATTGCCTCTTTCTGGCTCTCTGTGTATGAGACCAAAGCTCAACTAGCAGAGGAATCTGAAAGGTCGGCCTTCTTGCAGATCTTCGCCACTGACGCTCGACTTTACAGCGAACGGCTGATCTGAGAAAACGCAGCGCGTGTATTGTTGGTGTGTTTCAACCAGATGATGGTCGACATTGGGCATAACAGCCTCTGCTGGCTGTCGTGACACGAGATTCATTTGCTCTACTGATCAGACACGCGCCATGGTCGTCTTTCTCAGGTGCTGAGCCCTGCCTTTCTATGAAGCAGAGTTCAAATTATCATCGAGCTGCATTCGGAAACATACTAAACCAAGGAAGGGCCCAAATAACCGCGTTGCGAGATGGGCGAGGAGCATTATGATCAAAGGTATTCGAAATATACCCCCCCATACTGGGAAGATGTGGACTTACCGCATATACATACGTTGTATGCCTCCAATTTTCCCTGCCGATTGCTGGCTCTGTACGGTCAAAATTTTGCTTTCATGGCGACCTAGGAAATCTGCTACGACTCGACGAATCCTGTACACAATTGAACTGTAATGCCAACGACTCTCAATCGAAGTCCATCAAGATTGCTGCAAGAGCACTAGGTCCCCTCCGTTATATGAACCCAAGCCACGTCCTGGGGCGGAAACAGTCGTCATTGCACCCACTTCCTCGGCCAAGACACTGTAATGGCCGCGGAAGTCCACTCGCACAATTTTCTGGCCCGTGATCGAAGAAGAGCCGACAAGGATAGCTTCCTCGATCGTCAGGAGCACCCTGCCCGATTCGACGCTAGATGCTATAAGCCCAACTGTACTCCTTTGCGTCTCTTGTAACAACCAGACACTGGTCGCATCCTGCGACAACGAAGACCGCATTGGCGGAAGGCGGCACGCGCGTAGCAAAGTCAAGATGCGTGGCTTCCCACGAGCGTCGGGGAACAAGTCTTCCGGAGGCAAATTGGCGAAGTTTGTGGCCAGAGACGTGGGTGTTCCATCGGCCGTATGTGATACACTCCCTTTCATCCGTGACGAGAAATTGCGATAATTACCTCCTCCAATGCAGATCGCCTTAGCACGGCCTTTCAGGCTCTTCACGTGATATGGCCGAAGCATATTGACAGTGTCTTCTCTTTCCTGCTCTATAGCTCCTGTCTGTGCGACGTAGTCGAGACCCAATGCGTAGACCAGATCGTTCTCGTGGGCAGCAAAGGAGTGTTCGCCTCCAGCCACAACGTCAATGGTTCTTTGACTGAATCTACTGGCCGCGCTATCAGTCCGTCGCTGTTCCTACATCTGCGTAGTCCTCGTGCGATCTTATATTGTTCGCTGTAGCCCCATGCAAGGACCGTACCCTTGCAGTCAGAGCAAGAGCGTGAGCTACGTGAGACGAGCTTCGTGATGCCTTGGATGGAGGGTAGCAGGATGAGCCAAGGTTGTACGTCTGTAGTTAGTGTGGATGCAAATCTTCCATCGCTAGACTGATGCATATCTTGACAAGTCTGTCTGGCATAAGTTTAAGAGGAAGTGTCGGACTCACCTTCAAACCCAGAGCATTCTCATCACCAGCTCCCCACTTAAAGTCTTATTACCGAGTGTGAGCGTAGCGCAATGCTTGACCCTGGTAGCTAGCGGCACAAAACCAGCCTTTTCACGAATTGAATGGAGAAGAGGTCGGCGATACGCGGTCATTGTATGCTTCGCCCAGGACCTATTTCGCCTTCTTCATTGCTTTCCAACATGTAGATGTTCAAACCCTCAAAGGCTTATGTTGATTGCCTTTGATTCTGTGATTCTGCTCTTATGGTTCCACAGCACCGGCCTTTGGAGGCCTTCAACATGACCATTGTTCCGCACCTTTCGAGTATAGTCTCCAACTTCGTGCTTATGAGATCACTTGTCTTAATGTGGTTTACTATTGACCGTAGGCATTGGTGCAGTCTTCGTCACGGCTGTGTGGGTTTGGGGACACCTGATGGCAGGCTTCCGTTCGCTTGGTAGGTCGAGGACTCTCGAGCTAGCGGTTGCATGACTGGATCGTGCGGCCTTCAGGGCCAATAACTGACAGTAACAACGGAAATGGAAAGAGCTGTGAGCAATAGAACATTACACTGATCTCCCGAGGAAGCCTGCGCTCGATTAGTTAGCACGGATAATGATGGCAGAGGTCGCTTGACAAGCTGGGCGGAATCTTGAGCCGAAAAGAGATTCTACAGAAATTCTAGCGCAGGTATGAAGTCATCAGCACCATCAAACATTATGGCCAAGGCACAGAATTGATAAATCATAGTACTTTAGGTTGTCCCGAAAGACGTTGTAAGTCTATGGACTATCCTCGAGTACGTTACTCCTAAAGACCAGATAAGGCTACCAAGGGAATTGGCGGAACCTAAACCTTTCCGACGTCGTACCTTCGACTCACACCGAGCATCCTTTAATTGATGTTAGCAATGTGTGTGGGAATGTTAGGTGCAACAAGACTTGCCTCATGATCTTGCACCGGCTCAGCATCTTGCTTCACCCGACACGAAACTCCACCGGCCGCAATGCTGCATTCAGATCCTTCCCGCTTTTGGTGGCGAAGATGGAGATGATGCCCAAGATCCCGGGAAGTTTGACCATCATTTTCATATTCCCCACTCTCCCCTTTCATAATTGTGTCAGAGTCAGCAGCATCAAGGCCGTGGCTTGTCCTATATTGCTGGTAATGGGCAGCCCATTCGGGTTCAGCCGCTGCGTCGAGACCGCGGCCTTTCATAACTTGTTGATTATCGGCAACCGAGTTCGATCCTGAGACGGTTCCGGATTCAGGGTGAGGTAGCTTCGCAGAGCCAGAAGCGGGATGATAGGGAGGTCCGTCATCACCAGGATCCTCGCAATGATCATGCACCTCAGATATTTTCGAATGTACTGGAGAGCCAGTAGGTGTGGAGACAGGCCGGGTGCCAGCCTCTATCGTGGGTGCTGAAGGAACAGCATTCGAAAATGAAATTGGGCTCGCGTTGACAATGCTGGCCGCAAGGGCTGCGAACAAGACGACCGTGAAATTTATCATGGCGAGTTAGGGTGGAATTGCCTATTGGAGCCGGGTTTGCTCTTGGTTTCGATATCCTAGATTTATCCTATGAGTTTATGTGAGGATGAGGCGATATCTTGGACAATGAGAACCATTGACCAACGCATAATAATTATATACGCACAACCGTCGTCACGTAATGATATTGTCAAAAGACAGACAAAGTGAAGGGTATTTACACATACATTGTCCGACCATGTTGGCTGGAAGGACAAAGCCGTCTTGGAAGTTATTGTCAATCGGCAGATCTAGACCAAGTCGAGACTTTCTGCAAAGCTTTACTCAGCCATGTGATCCTTGAAGAACAAAGCCACTTGGGAAGTTGTTGCCCACTCGAGTGTGTTCAACGAGAAAGGAGCGGCAAGTTCCTCATGCATGCAACAACGTGTTGGCCAAACAGAACTCCTGCCATACACATCTTTACCGTATCGGGCTAGTCGCCCCCAAGCTAGTAGTTTCCTGATAACCCATAACGGTGTTCCTGGATCAATCAACTACACCACTACGAAATCCGCCACCACCATATGCAGCCTTGTTGACAGTGACTCAAGGACGCTGTCAGGTCACAACGTCAGCACCAATAGCAACGGCAACAGCAACAGCAACAGCAACCGGCATAGTCTGCTTTCTGTTCTTGTCAGGTACGACTAGAAGAGGCTTGGCAAGCTCCAAGTGATCAGCGTCACATAGTGTACGGAGTTTGCCAGTCGCAATCCACAACAACAGCACACACACCCACGACCAGCAAAACGCCATCAAGACCTTTTTGGACCTGAACTCCTCTCTATATAGCTTATCAGGCCACCAAGCATCCAATTCACCCAGAATCAATCCGCTTTTTGCCTACAAATTAACAATAAAAAGGTCCAGCCACCGGTACAATCCAAGCTGACCTACACGGGTAGATACCTCTACGAGTTATGCTTCCCTTTCCCAATCCGGCCAAAACGGCCTCACAGAAAGGGAAGTCGCAAGCCCAAACCATCATCGGCGATGGATAAGGAAACTTTAAGTGCTAGAAAAGGCATCGCACTATTCCAGGGGCCACCCTAATAACCCTGGGCCAAAGTGACGGTGGCTGCATTAGCAGCTGAGTCCTTGGAATCCCCAAGATCACAATAGCGCTGGGCACCGGGAGTCTGGGCTGCCGCGGAGGGTTCAATTCAGCTGGAGATAAAAGACTGTGGCGGTTGCGCTCAGGGCAGCTGGCGCGCAAGGGGAGATACACATGGGAAAGATAAACCAGTACACGAGATTGTGACATGGCCATCTATTTCCGTAATGGCACTGGGCTGACGCTCTATTTGTGCTGTGATCAATAGCGTTGGCCGCCGTCACTGTCATTGCTTTACCTCACTGAGGTAGGGGGGTAATTTGGTGGAGCTGAGCAATTCTATGACTGAACATGGGTAGGCTCGATGCTTAGGAATACGGTATGGTAATGTGGCGCTTGGCTCTGTCTACGCTGGTGGGCGCGCTTGGAGATTAACCATGAGTGTCCGCGGTGCGGCGATGTTCGAAATGGTTCTGGAATTTGGTACCCTTGTACACAATTTCGCTTCTCTTTTTCGATGCTGGCTCGGCAAGCAGAGCCTCAGCCCTCAACGCCCACCTACCCTAAAAAAGGAGGATGAGGCTGATTGAGCAAGCCAAAATCTTCATTTTGTTCTAGCGCCTTGTACTGTGAAATTTCCTTGGCTGAGCGGCTATATCACCCAAGTACTGGTACAAAGTATACTGTGATTCTGGGGATGAGCCTGAAGGCATGGTCTTATTGGGGCCGATAGACTATGGGTGTCAGATCTCTTAAAGGATCCCTCGATATCTTACGCATTCGAGAGGTCACTCAACAAGATAATCGCAGAACCAGCGATACCTTGCACGCTTCTCACCGCTAGTAATTCTAGGTGTACTATGGTAGTCCTTCTCCCGTTGAATCCCGCCGTGGATGTACTTAATGGGGTACACTTGGCGGCCTAGCAAGATCATATTAGTATACACCTACTTTGGTAGCGACGTTCCAAGCCTCCCCAACCTAGCGGCCAACGCCCGATCGCTGAGCTCTTGAAGAGACAAGCATGAGCAGCCGACTTGGCCGTCCCACAACCATGCCTGCCCATAAGGCCAGAGGCGTGTGCATAATACACTAAAGAGATTTCTCCGATAAGATACCGACTCCTGCGAAGAGATTCTAGTTATCTGTAGGTATCCCTGGATTCACGTTGGGACACGGAAGGATGGAGGATGGTACGGGATGCACAGGCACATATGACGGGCGTACTAGCAGGGAGAACCGTCCTAACAGCTGCACCCACGCAGTAACTACCCTCTGATTCCTCCGAAGTTCCAGATACTCTCGCCTACATCCTAGCACAAATATTCACATCACCAGGTGCTCCCTGTAACAAAGGTACCTCCGTTCATAATAGACTCTTCAATACGCGACAGCCACAGTCATCCAGCCAACGCCTCAACGCTCGGGCTGACTTCCACTCTATCGAGACCAGCGCCTCAGCCAGTCCAGATCAGAACCACCAGCTGTATGGTGTAAGCCCTCGCTCACTCCGAGAGCGCTGGAACAAGAATCGTCAATAATGGTGTACTTCGATAGTGTGAACACCGTTTCTAAAACTAATTAGCTGCATCTTTCAACACGAGCTCCCCTCCTAAGGGAAAAATTCGATAGTTCCACTAGCTGCCTCTCCCTTGTTTAGTGCGTACCTCGTGTCCAATCCCTGTTTGATTTCGGCTAAAATAGAAACAAGGGCAGCGGCAGGGGGACAAGGGACAAGGGACAGGGGACAGGGAGCAGGGGACAGGGGACCGCCCCGGGGGTTAAGCACCAAAAGTACCCAAGTACTCAGCATGACGGATGCACTAAAACAGACAAAAAACCGTCGGCAAGGAAGCCGATCCCCCCTTTGCCAAGTGACAGGGCTGAGTACGTAGCCCCCGGGAGGGTGGTTGATTGGGCCTTGGGTGCTTTGCCTCCCCCCGGGACAAGGGCCGGGGCCACCCCACTGCGCCCCACGCGGTACCTGAGACAGATGCTGCGTGTAGGAAGACGGCGACGCAAGGCACGACAACACATGGGATTTTGGGGAATGGGAATTCTGGGATGTGAGTTTATGTATGGATGCAAGGGACGCCAGGTGGGAGGGCGGTGAGAAGTGAACGGTGACGTGATGGATGGAAGGGCATACAAATTGTTAGTTGAGCGGAGTGGAGTGCATTACATGATCAATGGAGTAGAGAATTGTGTCATCACGGTGGAGCAGATGATGCAAAGCAAAAAAGCTGTTCGAAGTTCAATGGGGAGCATTCCATTATTCCACTACGCTGAGCGAATGTCGGTTGTCGTAGACGTCTAATAGTAATAGGTATGCCATGAGGAAGCCTCAGCAATGCCCACGGCCCAAAGAAAAATTACTGCTGCCCAGCTCCCCAGCCTGCGACAGCACTCCCACCCCCAAGAATCCTCTTCCACAACTGCAAAAAGCATCATCAATTGTCGTTAGTAGTTAAAAGCGTCCAACAACAACAACCAGCTTACTCCCCCCACACACCAACCACCAAAAGGCGATGATGGTTGTGGAAGGAAAAAACCCCTTCGACGAACCAATCAACCCCTGAGAATCAAGTCAAAACCCCATCCCCGATCCCTTTCGTGTCCTTTGTTCCGTTGTTCCGACGCCCGGTCTATATCGCGCAAATAGATTTGATTAAAGCCAGATGTAAATGCCGCCTGCAAGAACGTCTGAAGGAGTGTATATTAACGATTAACATTAAAAAAGCAAACGCCAAGCCAATGTGGGCTACTAGTGATGGCGAGCCTGGCTTCCCATGAGTCCGATCGATTGATTGATTGATTCGATCTCCCTTTAGTAGTAGTAGTAGATGTGGAAGTTCTTCGGTGTAATAGATGATGTAGATTGCTGATTATCACGGAAACAATAAATGTACCCCCAGCTCAACCCATAAGGGAGCTTCGTAGCGCTGGCCACTGAGGTAAATTATAGTGCTGATGTGCGTGGTAGTAGAGGTTGCTATTAAGCCTTCTTCCCCGAAAACTTCTTCTTCCAATCCTTCTCGTACTTGTAGTGGTCGTGTGCAAAGGCATATGGTTCGGACCGGTAGATGAAGCTACTCGCAGTGGGATCGACGGTGAAATCTCTTTTCACGGGTGTAACTGGATCACGGGCTGGCGTGGGAAGCTTTGGCTCGTTGTCCCAATATGCGCGTGGGAAGACTGGGTGCACCGGAGGGACAAAGCGTGATACTAAGTCTCGTCCTTCCACTTTGATCATTGGTGAGGGTGCAACTTGTGGGCTATGAGGCTGTCAGTCTATCATGTTTGTAGAGCTGGAAGGTCAAGGAGCTATCGACATACCACAGTAGCGAGAAGAGGACCGCACATGCAGCGAAGATGGTGGTCGAGCACTTCATGGTGGACGTAGGGTATTAGAGAACGTATTGACCGACTGTGGGAGTATAGTCGAGGGGGAAAGAGGGAGGATTAAGAGATGGTTGAGCCTCTAGTCCAGAGCAAAAAGCAAACAGCTGAGGAAGGGTAGACTATATTAGGAGAGGCGTGGAGCGAGAGTGAGGGTGAACTCAAGATCCGTGATGGACAATGTGTATGAGTTGGCAGGAGGCTTGCAGGAGCGGACGTACTGCCCTTATGAAGGTCCCTTATCTCAGCTTGGGTAGCTCGAGTCATGCTCAGCTTGCTGGTACGCCTCGGGAAGTCTCTGCTAGATGCATATTCACGCTGACCCTTCTGGGAAGCTTGTGACGATCCTGCTAAGCCTAGCCGGACTCGGAGCTTGCATGGGGAATATGGGAGTGACAGGATATCCACTGTCCGGTGAAGCGAGGGACCGAATGGCATTGGACGATAAAGCTCCTAAGGGTCTGCTGCATTGGGAGCTTGTTGTGCAGTGCGTGAGCTGTTATCCTTGGCTGTCCCGCGGTGATTCTGCTTACGGCGAGATTCTCGCCTAGATGCATATTGATCGATACGAGGTACTTGGTAAGTACCGAGTAGGCCTGGCCATGGTGGATGCGAGACCCACAAAGAACAACCGTTCTTGGCGATACGCTGTTGATCTAGTATCCCGATTCGGAAAAATTGACGCCAGAGCTAGCTTATTTACCTAATCCTTATGCGACATTTCTTGCCCAAAATTTCCACTATCACATCGTACTATCTTACACGTGTGATGATAGCCAAAGACAGGTCGCCAGCTAGGAAAGGACTGGCCTTGGCTGCGACCAGGCAAACAGCCCTTCTCGTACGGTGTTCGTGTCCGGTTGTGCCTCCGAACGTCGTGATGAAAGGTACATATGGAGGTACCACTATGTACATTCGATTGGCGACCCAGTATTTGGAGCATTACATTGCATCCCAACAGATGCATTGTCCCTGCGCGACATTACTGACAGCTGACCCAGAACCAGCGAGAGTGAGCGAACACTCATGCAGGTGCCATGCACCACGGAGGAATATTCGATACTCGGAGGAAAATATGAGTACAGTAGGAGATACAAGTAGATCATTGCAAGGGTGATGACAAAAACACTGGGAAATTGTGGGCCCTTGAGTGGATCTTGGGCCAGCAACCCGACGATTGGTTGACGCGTGAAGCCTTCTTGGGTGGTGGGACCGGACAGCAGACAGGGATGGTGGATGAATTAAAAAGAGAGCCATTCGTACGCAGCGAAAGATAAGAGGCGACAAGCGCGGTATAGCAAGTGGACGATCATACAGCGGGAACCGCCTCGACTAGCGGGGGGATCGCATCGTCGCTAAGGCGCGATGGGCCTGGCGCACCACCACCGGACCAGGGACGACATCTGAAATGGGGCAGCCGTTCTCTGGGAGGGGATAGATCAGACGAAAGGAACAGGGATAGCCCCAACATCAATAGGGCGGCGACCAAGACCGATCCTTTGTTAGTGAAAGCCATCCGCTTTTGGATGCATGGGCTACTTATAGCTGCATATGCATGTCGTATTAAGCTTACCCTGCCTTGCCCCGTGTCACCAGCGAATCATGCTCATTGATCAAAACCGACACAACCAAACAGCCCTCGGCTGAAGCGGAACCCTGAAATAGAGTAATCTGCCGTGTTCGAGGCAGGATCTGTTAGACAATTGCCTCTGTTGTCCGACGTCGTCGTCATTGAGGGTGGGTTGGGTGTCCAATACACTCTTCATGATTGGAAGTACCGCTGGTGACTGCTCCTTTGATCCTGGGTCCCGGGCGGGCGTCCATGCCGCAACGTTACCAATCGACAGGGGTAAACCGTTATGCTTTCTGGTGTCCCACTTTCACACCCTCTTCTTCCGAGTGCAGATGCAATGACGATCCCGTGGACCCAGAAATACAAATAGGCAATATAGGCAATAGAGTAAGTATTGCCTGGTCTGCTCATCATGCAGCTGCAGCTACTTGGTGTACCTAAATTGTGGATGCCGATAACCTAAAGCTCCTTCGTCCCCCTCTGCTAATCGATACGCTCGATCGCCCCGGGCGCGCTTCTTATTCTCCCATCTCGCATATAGCATTGTTGTGGTGGTTAAAAGTAAAGAAAGTACAAGAAAGCCCATATTGATGGAATGTCCGGCAATGTAGCGAGGCCTGGAGGAGGGTGGGACCCTAATCAGTATGTGTTCCTGCAAGGTGGAGCGGGATAAAGTGGGGTGGCAAGGTGGGACTCACGCATCCGCTTGTAGATAGGTAAAGGTAGCGATGAACGCAGCACAATTCGCAATCGCAATCTGCAAGCCTGTGCCTGTCGCTCGAACATAGTGCGGTGCTAGATTGTTAGCAAGCCTTGACAATACCTATCAGCCTTGGAATAAAAACAGGAAAAGCGGGTCCGTCCTACCAGCCCATGACAGCCGGAGAGCTTGGAAAGACGCCTGGAAGTATGATAATGAGCTGAAAAGTCCTCTATAGGTTTTCCATGACAGTACAGAGTACAGGCTGGACTTACCTGCCGCTACAAAGAACGTTCTATGCTGCAAATCAATGAATGTTTCGGATTATCATTCCTGACTGAATGTCTCACTCACCCTCCATAATGCACCAACGGCTTTTGAGGCACTAGCAGCAAAATATAGCCAATGATAGCAAGCGAACAGCCCACTATCATTATAGGTCCTCGCATCTTTATCTTGTCAGACACATAAGTGCCGATGATTACCATGATAAAGCCGCACATGTTGGGAGGAACCGTGAAAAGCTGTGCGATGACGCTGGTATATCCCAGATTGGCAATAATTGTGGGTAAAAAAAGTGAGAAACTGTAGATCGGCGTGATAATGGCAAAGAAGTTCAAGCTCAGCAGGATCGTATTCCAGTTGAGCACCGCCATGCGGACCCACGCCCACGAGAACTGCTCCGATTCCACGCTGGATTTGTTGCTTGCCCCATGAGCATCCAGCTTCATCCGCGCAACTGCTGCGACCCTCTCCTCCTCGGTTAAGCACTTGGCCTGCATAGGCGTATTTGGAAGGAAAAAAATTGTGATGATGCCGTACAACACTGTGATGGCACCCTCCACGAAGAATATCCATGGCCAACGATTGTAGCCATGAAAGCGGATCTCCGCCAGACCAGCAGCCAGGAGACCTCCGAAGGCTCCACTCAGTGGAGCAGCACAATAGAACAAGCCGAGCCTAAACAGCAGATCCTGCCGCCGATAGAACATGGACAGGTAGAGGACCATGCCGCCAAGGAGACCTCCTTCACATAGCCCCAGGAAGAACCTGGCCGCGATAAGGCCACCATATGTTTTCACTGCTCCCATGCACGTTCCTACAATACCCCATCCGATGAGTAATCCAGGTAGATAGTATCCCGCTCCAACATACTTCAGAACCCAATTGCTAGGCACATCGATAAGAATGTAGGGCACGTAGAAGATAGTCAGGGCGATATTGAATTTGTCACCAGTGAGCTTGAGGTCTGTTGACAAGCCATCAATGCGGGCATTGCCGATATTGCTTCTATCGATGAAAGCAAAAAGCCATAGCCCAAAGAGCCAGGGCACGATGGAGGTGTCGAATTTCCTAGTGATTCGTCTATCGAGCGCAGGGTCGATGTCGAGCGGGACGTCTAAAGTTTCATCGTGCTTAAACGTTTCAAGGTGGCTGCCATGCAGTATCTTCTCGTCTATGGTATCATCGTGGTTGGCTGCTTGGTTGTAGTCCCTATTTGGAATTTTCTCGTCAGCCATGATATTGTTGGCAGATGTTGTTGGCAGAACTTTGTCATCGACATTTGGTGGGGTAGGTACTTTCTCGGTCAAATGGGTCACCTAGATCCATGCTTTAGCTGGATATAGTCAACAACGGCTGAACAATACAACATTTCACCACCCAGGTTGTGACTTGGGAATTGAAAAGTAGTAATAAGAATGTCGTGCGACAGCGTGTCGTCTTCATAAGCCTATAGAGTATCCTTGCTTGTAATGCATCAGTCTCCGCATGCCCGCAGTGTGGCCCTTGTCTGGTTGTCCGTGGGGGGCAAACTTTGACCCCGTTTACCCACGACAGAGGATCAAGGGTCGCTGGGGGTTCGCTGAGGTCACTCGCCAAGGCGCCGGCTTGGGCAGCGTCATACCTTAGGTACTACTTCTACATAGAAATCAAGTATTGCTGCGTCGCTGATCACTAAGGTATTGAGGTATCTACTCTATTCTCTTATGGTGTACAGCACCAAAGCTTCTCACGGTTGTCCCAGTCCTCATGGTTGTCACGGTGTCACCTCCGCTTTCCAACCACGTTTTCAATGCTTCTTTTCATCCCATATCAGCACGTCCTAATGTAGGTACACTGCTTACAATGGGTACTTCTTGGTGACATCGATCTGCGTAAGCTTGCTTGCGAGTCCGATCCTCTTCTGTCGCATTCGTGTGTGTGCTTCCTGTGCCAAGGTGGTTTTTGATTCGAGGTGGTGTTCTGCATGGATAAACAGCGTTTTGCAGGGATCGTACCTCTGAACCAATTCATTTGCAACGCATGTAGACACTGCAGAGGTTTGCCGATAAGCGCCTGCATGGGGATCTTACGTGCATCCTCTACCTATACCATATTGTATGGTATACATTGAGGGAAATGTACACCTGTCAAATGAACGCAAAATGATCTCAATGCTGCCCGAACTGGACCGACACTTGAGTCTAGAACTACCGTGAAATAAACACTCCCTATCTCTTGGACTTGAATTTGAAATCCCTTGGATCACCTAACACCATACATCATGCGCGCATAAGCCATCAACGCCACTTCCTTCTGCCATTACTGCGGCTATGGTTCACCCAAAAGCCTCGCCGTAATATCTCCGATGTAGGCCTCTTCCAGCTCATATTCTTCACCGTCATTCGGATCAATCCCTACATATTCAAAGGCCGATACAACCCGGTCGAGGTCGAAGCCCATCCAAACGAAGCGATTGATCATTTGCTCGTTATAGCCACCGTACCTGCAGATGTCAGACATAACAGTTCATCATTATCAATATGCAAAGCGAACTCACATTGCCGCCCTCTCGGCTGCCTCTTCTTCCTTCGAGCGTTTTTGTTTCTGCTCCTTTGTCTCTGCTTTGGCACCACCACTACCCTCAGCCGAGTCCTTCTTGGGCGCACCAGCATATCTGACAGCCCACTCGTGAGCCACACGGTCAAATTCCTTCGGATTTCGCGTTAACATGCCCGCCACCTCTGCATCTTGCGGATCCTTTGGTTCTGGTGTGCTGAGAAGGGACTGTAGAGACAATAGAGCGGATTTGATTGTGAGAACAGGAGACCAAGCAGAGGAGAGGGTGTCAAGACAGATCGCGCCCTAGAGAATTATTGCATTAGCTACATTGTTTGTGACAGAATAGGCCGAAGGTCTTCACTTACTGTCTGGCTACTAACATTGGGGTGCCACACTTTGGTATCAAACTTCATTATCGGTGGACGAAAAGGATATTCATTAGGTATCTTGACGTCAATGATGTAGTTCCCTCCCTCATATGGTGTGCCAGGAGGTCCCTGGAATGAGCCCTTGAGATGCGTGAGATCGTCTCCATTCCCTACGGGACTGGCCTTTATGTGTGAGGTATCGTCATTATGGATATCGGCCACTTCTTTCGCAATCCGACGGGTTCGCGCTGAAGTCATGGTCAGAAGCAACGGAGAATAACGGGAGGTCGTTTTGAGTTGGTTGGAGTGTAGAACGGGTGGATTCGAAAATGGGATCACTGATCACTGCACGGTCCAGAGAGAGCCCCCCCAAGTGAGAGTACGTCTCCGACCTCTTATTCCAAGTAATATTGATCCAACGAGGATGCTATATAGAGCCTGAGCCACTGCTACCTATCAGTAGCAGAGGGGTCAGCAGCTGTGTAGCCTTAGGTGCTCGTCGCGGATCGATAAGACCGGTACGGTTGGTTGGACTTCACTAGGTCAGAGAAGAATTCGGAATTCTCACTTGAGTACGATGAGCGGGCAGATGACACTTCCACTGTGTGTATAGATGATGAATGTAATAAAGGAAGGTGCTCTGAGTCTGACTATCAGTCATGGTGGCCTTGCTGATCGGCGGAACTTCGGGGCAGGGCTCTCCACCCAATGAGAGGCTCGTAATACCACAGTAGCTCCGCGAAGAAGCCGCATGTGAAAGAAGCTCTATCACCAACCTTTCATTCTCTCTTATCCAGAGCATCGTTATTGCCTCACCGCCTTACCGCCTCATTCCTGTCTAGTTCCGCTCTTCCATCCTTGTCTGCTCCTACTGACTACCGCGGGACTGGACTGATCGACCATGGTATGCCTGACGTGGCGGTAGTATAAACGCTTGCTGACGGCATTCATCTATAGGGCAACAATACATCTGGACTTGGCGGTAATGCACCTGGTGGTGATGGTAAGGATGAGAAGGATAAAAAGGTACGATAACTTGCGAACCGTGGAATGCCATTTGTTGACGCGAGGCTCTTGTAGAAGGACAAGCCGAAGTACGAACAACCACCTCCTCCTACCACACGTATCGGTCGAAGAAAGCGCAAGGCGGCAGGACCAAATGCATCTACAAAACTACCGGTGATTTACCCTACATCACGATGCAAACTCAAGTACCTACGTATGCAACGTGTGCACGACCATCTGCTGCTTGAGGAGGAATACGTGGAGAATCAGGAGCGGATACGCAAAGCCAAGGCTCAAAATACCCATACGCCAGCCTCAGCTGGTGGAGACTCTGATGCGTTGGATAGAAACGCGGACGAGAGAAGCCGTGTTGATGACATGAGAGGTAGCCCAATGGGGGTCGGCAACCTGGAAGAGATGATCGATGATGACCATGCCATCGTTTCAAGTGCTACCGGACCAGAATATTACGTCTCCATCATGTCTTTCGTCGATAAGGACCTGCTTGAGCCTGGTGCTAGTATCTTACTACATCATAAATCCGTGTCTGTGGTAGGCGTGCTCACAGATGACGCGGATCCTTTGGTGTCAGTCATGAAATTGGACAAGGCACCAACAGAATCATACGCAGACATCGGCGGGCTTGAGTCGCAGATTCAAGAAGTTCGAGAGGCTGTGGAGTTGCCGTTACTACATCCCGAGCTCTACGAAGAGATGGGGATTAAACCTCCTAAAGGTGTCATACTCTACGGCGGGCCTGGCACAGGCAAGACATTGCTCGCCAAAGCTGTGGCGAACCAGACAAGCGCTACGTTTCTCCGGATTGTTGGTAGTGAGCTTATTCAAAAGTACCTTGGCGATGGACCACGATTAGTACGGCAGATCTTCCAGGTTGCTGCTGAACACGCACCCTCAATCGTTTTCATCGATGAGATTGATGCCATCGGTACGAAACGGTATGAATCGACCTCTGGCGGTGAGCGTGAGGTACAGCGTACAATGTTGGAGCTGCTTAACCAGCTGGATGGTTTCGATGATAGAGGCGATGTCAAGGTCATCTTGGCTACGAACAAGATCGATACGTTGGATCCTGCGCTGATTCGACCTGGGAGAATCGACCGCAAAATCCTCTTTGAAAACCCTGATCGTAAGCTAATGGGGTTACCCTTATCTATTGCCTAGCTAATCTGTAACCTAGAAAATACCAAACGGAAGATCTTCACCCTCCACACTTCGAAAATGTCTCTCAACGACGATGTAGACCTCGACGAATTCATCAACCAGAAAGACGATCTCTCTGGTGCCGACATCAAGGCCATATGCTCCGAAGCAGGATTGATGGCACTCCGTGAGAGAAGGATGAGAGTTCAGATGGCGGATTTTAGGTCAGCAAGAGAGAGGGTGATGAAGACGAAGACGGAAGGTGAGCCCGAGGGCTTGTATTTGTAGGACTGAGGATACCGGACAGTCGGACAGTAAAGGTGGTTATGAACTATTGTGACCCATAATCACCATATTGGCTTTCTACATGTGTATTAGACTTGCTCTGAAGTTATGGCGGTAATGGAATCCTTGAGCTGTGGCCCCCTTTGAAATTTCTATTAAAACACCACTCAGTGGGTCACTTCCTACATCTATGTCTTGTTTTCATGTATTTGTCGTCCACTTGGTCGTGTTCCTATTCTTAGGCCGTCTGAATATCGATCGTGCCGAACCACTTGATTGAAATCCAATTCGCGCTTTACTCTTTCGAAGCAATGTCAAGTGGAAACCTTGAACCGACCAAAATTTCATTCGAGAAAAGATATGCGCTAAAGCCAAAACAGAGGAGATGGCATGTGCTGCCGCTGTCATATCACGCACGGCTACATGCGCACCTTGCCGATTCCATGGCAGGGCAGAGAAAACATGACACATATCCCAGCGGTTGTCACCGCAGTGATGGTGAAGCAGCACCTCTCTCTAAGTCCTTTCAGAGTCCACAGAAATGGAACCCGCGGACCCCCTCCCTATCAAAAAGATCAAATAGGCATGTACTAGATGGATTGCTTAAGAGATACGTCCTCTGACGCTCTTCACCTCGATTTCAATTGGGCTTGGTTGGCCCATCGTTAGAATATCGATCCCTGACAAGGCCCAATTCTCACGGGTGATGGATGTATGGTCTGCAGTAAAGAAACCGTCAGACACGCACTGTGTTCATGTTAGCATTCTCCTGCAATCGACATGAGCTACCACATCTACTGAATACGTCTTTAGCCAATATCCCAGAGATGATTAAGAAACCAAACGGCGATACTTGAAAAAACCAACGCTGTCGTACCCCCCCGAGAGAAGGATGGTGAAGCTAGAGTGCGCAGATAAGGTACCTTATGGTCAACAGAACTATAGACCTTTCATGAAGAAATAAGCGTTTCGGGAGTAACCTGGACCGCACACGGATGGACCAACGATTCCAAGACACTTAAGCCCCTCTCGAACGATATATCCACTCACGCCCTCATTCTTTGCATATCGTTTACACAAGAAGCAATCTGACCATGGAAGATCGACTCGAAATACAACTAGATAGATGATGCCTGCTTATTCTCCTGTTCGCAATCCCCCCCCTACAAGCTTGTATACCCAAGAATTTGCCTATGCGTAGCACTGTGTTGGAGATAATCGAGATAGCTGTAAGGGTTGGACTTAGGGATCTTTTCTACTACTTACTCTAATAGTTGCATAATGTGTAGCAGCGCGCAAGGAGCGGAAGAAGAGGGGAATTTGGCGAGTTCGATATGTGAGTAATGACATAGGAAAGGAGTTATTGATAATATCTCAGACAGATGTCTATAGTTCTTGTGAAGTATCTGGTTATTGTGTCATAGGAGGATGGGGGGCGCTGGATAGTCGTCTTAGTCGAATTTTCGTGCTGGCTGTAGACATCCTCCAGATACTGGAGTGGTGCTCTGCGCTGCGTGCCATTGACCACGATACATAATCCAGTATGAGTTGAAACCTTTTTTAAAGGAATATATGACACATGCCAGTCATAGCACCCATCCAATGCCGAATGGATTAATCGGCTTCAAAGCCCTTGAGGAATATTTACAGACCCTCTCTACCAAAATCGTCGCATATTCCCATCAACTTTCCTCCCCAAATGGGTAGTTAAACTTCAATAGCCCATTCAACCCCCCAACCCATCCTTCATCCCCACTC
>NAPT01000680.1:0-15821 GCA_002927785.1 Cladonia uncialis
ATATAATATAAACTATAGTAATAGTTAAAATATATAATTAAGAGAGTAAAAGCAAGCTTATATATATAGCATTAATATTATCTACTTTGGAAGGATTTTATAAAATAATAATTAAGTAATAGCTGCAGATTTTTGATCAATAACCAAAAAATGATGGTTTTCACCCCGCAGACGAACCGCGCTACCACAGATTTTTTACAGGCACGATAGAAGGGAAGCCGAGGCAGCTCGCGAAATGCTCGAGACCGTCAATGCCGCATTCCAGAAGGTCCAAAGGTTGGCTGAAATTAGTCCTAATAGCATGTCTTCGCAATTACAGAAAGAGAGGCATCATCTCGACAGGCTGAGAACCCACCTGCGGTCTATCAGACATGTCCTCACGGCGAGCCTAGGCGATCCCACTCAAATGCTTAGTCCCCGAGAACGTCAGAAAATTCAGCAAGGCCATGAGCTGTTGTTGATTGCTGTAGGTGTATTCGTCATTGGGGGAATGCTGGTAATTCACAGTAGGACGTGTACCTGCTGGTCCAACTGTCCGGAAACAGACGGCCAGAGGTCTGCTCCAGCAGATTTTGCAAAAAGGCTTGAGAGCCTGGGTGTATTCTCCGTGTATACGTAGAAACTGTCCCATTCGCCCCGAGAGGCATGAAGTCACCACGCCACTGTCTCCTTGCCGGGAGGTCGAATTGGAACTCAAATCATAGACCAAAGTCCATAGCTTGCCGAGGGCGTCTGACAGGTTCCCGTCAGCGTACAAACAAGCGGCGGATCTGTTCTAGTCGAGGCGTGAATTTGGTCCATTTGTAGATTGACTAGACGAAATCATATATCGACTGACTTTATATATAGACCAGTCTATTTGCCAATCGACTAGTCTATATGCTAATACCAGGTAATATGATTGGATTAAGACATATGGTTAATCATCCACAAAATAGTCATCTGCCTCACTGTCACCCACCACCGCCGCCCATCGCCGCAGCCCATCGCCGCCGCTTATACCACCGCCCATCATCATCACCTATCATTATCCCCCTTCGCCATCACCCATCGCCATCACCAGTGGGCTATAGCGCGGATTGGTAGACAACAGCGGTATGTAATAGTGATGGGCAATGGCGATGGACAATAGCGATGGGCGACAGCGATAGGCGATGGCAATGGGTGATGGCGATTGACCCCCTTATTTTTTAAGGCATTTTTATGCAGTCGACTCGCGATATTAGTCCATTTATAAATGGACTGAGCCCAATTTGCATATCGACCAAATTCACGCCTCGACTAGAACAGATGCATACCCATACCAGCGCATGTCTGCCCACCAGTCCAACCAAAAGGCGTCTTCTCACTCTGCTCGATTACACATTGGTCCAAAACAGACTTCCCTCTCGTCGCAATATCTGGCCAACAATCGCTATCAGTCGTGTCGCTACCATCCGCATCCGCGCCAACAAGAAGAGATATCTTGCAACTGACTATCAAAGAATTGTTAGCGCAAGGTTCTCTGGAAGTTGAAGGGAGAGACAGACGGTAATCACACTGAGACCAAAGCGCTAGAAGCTCGACTCTGTTGCGACACGTACCGCCGTGAGCTGAAGGGTTTGGACCAAACAGGGGAGATAGAACCCATAGTTGAGACAGTCGATATTGTGAATGCCAGGTCCGGCAATGCCGCCGACTTACAGCACGGACATACGGGATGCGTAATCGGGTGTGCCGTAATCTTCGCGGCTACAGAAGATTTGAGGGAGTGTTGCTTCAACGAGGGTTGATAGAAAGAGGCGGAAAATGACACCTCCGTCGTCAATAACTTCATCCTAGGGAGGGTTAAGGAAGCGAGCTGCCGAGGACGTTTGGAGAGCTGCAGAGACGCACTCGATCACATTGAGGTTCACCTCAGATGAAATATACCGACCACGAATGCAGAATTTCGAACTGGACGCCTAAAGGGAAACATTTAAGGCAATGGAGTATCTACATAAGCGTTTTGCTTTGAAAATAGAGACTCTCGCCTCTGTCCCTTTCTTTTACGATACTGCCTTTTATCGTGCCTTTACCATATTGCCTTCTACCATGCTGCCTTCTACAATGCTGCCTTCTACAATGCTATCTTTTACGGTCCTGAAATCCACAGTGCTGACATTTGCAATACTGGCTTTTACGATACTGGCCTTTAGGAATCAGGAGACACGATGTCTTGAGACGAGTGTTTTAGATGAATATTGTCCCTAGAGTAGCGCCTCTGGACAGATAAAGACTCAAGACGATATTTGTGAGGATACTTATATCCGCAGACGACAGTGTCTTGAGACTCGAGTCTAAGTATGAGGAGTCTTCCTAGACATGTGTCTGAAGACTCGAGTCTAAGCACGAGGAGTCTCCCTAGACATGTGTCTGGAGGCTTTATATGTCTAGAGACCAGTGTCTCTAGATCATCTAGGAGCACCTAGGCTCGTGCGAAAATAAAGGGGCGCTCACCCTAGACATGGTTGGGGGTTTGAGGCCGGGGCAGATATCTGTCACCTAGGCGCCAAGAGATAAGAGCGACAATCGGGACTTTTGATAGAGTATACCGAGTAATGACCCTT
The DNA here is from genome assembly GCA_002927785.1 of Cladonia uncialis. Classification (NCBI taxonomy): domain Eukaryota; kingdom Fungi; phylum Ascomycota; class Lecanoromycetes; order Lecanorales; family Cladoniaceae; genus Cladonia; species Cladonia uncialis. The sequence continues at coordinate 2,589 of NAPT01000680.1, forward strand.
TGATATGGAAACACTAGTGTCTATGGCTAAATGATAGGGATGACTTGTTCCCATGAGCCCGACGATAAGATCTTGGAGTTGTCCGGTGCTGTCCAAAACAACAGATATATTAAAATGCATCTCCAAATTAGGACGTCTTTGATGATCTCTTTGTCACTGCGCTCCGATTGTTCTTCCTCCTTAGGATTCTCCCATGCTTCTACTAGCTTGCCAAGGCTTTGCAAAAGCGCGACAATATGATGACGAAAGTCAGGCAGTAAGCTGAATACGCTTGGACTAATTCCCCCAAGAGCTCGAAATATTTTACCGTGTCTCATAAATTTTTTAACAGTCTCTTGTTGCTGCAGCTCGGTCATCTCTTCAACTTTTCCCCTTGGTAAGCATTCTTCAACCAGATTTCGGAGTGTCGTGAGCGTTTTGGAGTGGCGGTTGACGATTATTCCCAGATATTCGTCATCAAGATTAGATTGGTCATTAGTCGTGTCTTGCCCAGGGTCGTCTCTATGATTGATTGGCTGAGCGCCGGCTTGATCAGCAGGCACGGAGGCTCCCAATGAACCGTTCGTGATTGCGTTTCCTGCATTTAGCAATGCGTTGGTTATGCGGTAAAGGTTAACTATGCTGCACCTGATTTCTTGTTCACGGGCTGGATTTTGAAGAAGCCATTTATCTATCTACTGAAGCTGAACAACCACACCTTGGCGGAATATCTGCCTTTTGGATCGCCCTCGTGAATCGAACCAGGCTTGGAAGGCCTGTGGTTCATAGAGTATTTTAATAGATCCCTGGTAGATGTCTTCGTATCCGAAAATCATCTGCTTTGATGAGCGTTCAATTCCGTCAAAGGAACTTATCCAGCATATTTTATCGAGCAAGATAGGCGTATTGATTGAATCTGGACCTTTCCAAGCCTTGTGCTCATTCGCCCAGAACTTGCTGTTCAGAGTAAGGATAGAAAGCAGGTTTGGGACATGTATAAGACCCGATGGAAAGATCGCTGGGGGACGTTCTGGCGTATCCGCTATGAAAAGCCACAGCAAATGTTCATCGCTTCGGTCAAAGTACCAGGGAAGAGAACACAAGTCGCCTCGTGTCATTTCCGTACAGGCGTCTCGTCCATGTATGCCACTAAGCAGATCTTGAAAGTCCGGTAGCTCGACAATATTCACGGATACTGGGTCTTCTTTCAGTGACAACCGTCCCCTGACTCCTTCATCAAGAGGAAAAAGCGTAGCAATGTCGATTTCACCTCTAGCGTGCTTAATAGCTTTCGCAAGGTATTCTCCTGAAACCGAACTTTTTTTCACTCTCTGCACATATGTCGAAAATGCTCCCACGGTGCCGAGGGTTGGATGCTGTCGAAAGTCGAATTGGAAGCCTTCCCCTATGATGACCGGATACGTAGACTGTGAGTTAAAGTTCCACGAGTATGCTCCAGCTGCTGCCGCCATAGCAACTATGAGACCGACCTCGCCATAAGCGGGAACGGCTAGTAAATCGCTGGGAAGGTAATCAGCCGCAGTCTTTGCAACGTTTTCATCTTTGCCAGAAGGAACTAGGTCTTCCAGATTTATTTCTTTCAGAAAATTGAGCCACGTAGCGGCTGACGTGCAGTTGGGGGATTGGTCTGTTGATACATATTCAGGGTTGCCAGGTCTTGGCTGCGCGTTCTTGTTGTCATTGAGTATTTTCAAGATGCTGTCAGATCTGAGCAGTGGGGTCTTGGCGGTGGATAGGAAGATCAGGTCATGCCAACTCCATCTTCTTGTGGTCAGCTTAGACCATTGACCGATAGTAGACTTGCTGCATCGGCGTCGTCCAGACCCTGCAGATAAGATGGCCTGGAAGATAGTAAGTGCTGCAAATAATGCAGCTACCAAGCCGATCGGAACTGTAAAGGCGAAGTTGAGGGGGTCCCAGTTGAATTCTTCGTCTTGATCTTTGATGGTCTTCAGCAGTACTCGCAGTAAGCAATCTGTTGAGTTCTCATCTTCCGGGCAAGCCGTGCCGTCGGCCATGTTCTAGGAAACGGTTCAGATAGTATGGTGACGAGGTGTAGCAAAAATGACTGCACCCAAAAGGTCAGTGAGCGGTATTGTAGCGTATGTCGTTCTTGCGCAAGCCTAGAGCCCAACGATGTGGGGAATGCGTCACGCTTAAAGGGTGAGGTCTGGTGGGGTCAGAGGAAGGGGTAAAGTAAAGGCCAGGCTGTGGTTCGAAGAAGAGTGTACGGTCATTGGGCATAGGCGCACAGAATGCTGAAAAGCGCTAAGAATGCCACGAGCTTTCAGGCCCGCTAAGATTGCGCGGACGAATAAGGTGAGAGCCTGCCATGTGTCCAAGCTGTTAACGCTGACGACTAGTTTTCGAGGCATTCAATAAAACCCATGGCTAGCCGAAGGCGTTGAGGTACGCAGTTGCTGTAACTGGACAGGCGTGTCTCGGTGTTGCAGCGTTATCTGTGTCAAGAACCTTGTATACCATGGTAAGAGATTCAAGATAAATAGCGAATCCTGCTTATAGCTGTTGGTAACAGCTTTCACCATTGGTCTTACTAATTATACGTTCTTCCAGCCTATGACCGCAATGAAATAGAGGAAGATTCTAGATTGACTAAGAAGGAGATAGTAGTGGTATCCTGTTGATTATCCTAGAAAGAAGAGGCGGCGTACCACTACCTCTCATACCTCACCTCAGTGGCTATCTTTAAGGCCCCTAAATTAGGCTGTGCGAGAGAGAGCGCTTTCTGGATGCTTTAAACGTGGGGTTTTGGGTGAGTTGGTATGTGGGAGGAGAGGGTGCATCACCTAGATCGGGTGTGGCACCACCCCTAGTACCCCGCCGCGGTTTTTAAAGCGGCAAGGCCTAGGCGAGCCTCAAGTGAGCTGGGGCCAGAATTTTATCGCCTTACACCATATTGCCAAGAAGACAAGAATGTGCCCCGACCTCACCCCCCTCCGGGTCTAGGGTGAGCGCCGCTTTGTGCTCGCGCGACGCGGGTGCCCGTCGCGCGAGCCTGGGTGCTCCTAGGTGCTCCTGAGTGATCCTTGATGACTGCGCCCCCTTATGTGGGGGAATTGCTGCCCTTTGGAATATTGATGATGACTTGACTGGTATTCTATGGAGGTGGTCTGCTATTTATGCGGCTGCGCAGCTGCGCTAGGTATAGGGTTGAGAGGTGACATTTCCTAACGCTCCCCTTCACATATTAGACCATGTACCGTTTCCAAGCTGCTATAGCTCCTCTTAAATCCATCATGTAGCCTCCTTAAACCTATAAACCTCACTTATAGAGAGATTGAGAAGAGTACTGATTAAGTGGCCTGTAGAAGGGCTTTTAGAGCTGTTGGTATTAAGGAGGTAGGATATAGCATGTGGTAACACTAACACGGCCTTCACCCCTTATTCTTGCTATGGCCCTGTCTTTTGACCTTTGACGCGGTGTAGATATCACCAGTATGCCCCTGCTAATATCCTTATCCCCTACTCAGTCTCCCATCTCTTACATCATCCAGCTTGACCATTATATCAGGCCTGTTTCTGCTCGTTTTTGCCAATCTAGGCTCATTTCTGCTCGGTCCCGCCTGTACCAGGCTCGTAGCTCATATCCAGCGCGAGGGTGATTGAGAATGTAGGGGTGGCATATCGCAATCGAGGCGTATCGCGTATCGCCCCTGAGGCGTGAAATTTTTTGAATATGTTAAACCGCAGCGGTGTTCTTATATCCATCGAAATATTATATTGAATACGATGTACGGTATACGAAGGAAGCCATCTAGCGACGCTTTGCGCTGAACCCGGGCTCATAACCCTTTGGAATATTGAGGTGGTCTGCTATTTATGCGGCTGCGCGGCTGCGCTAGGTATAGGGCTGAGAGGTGACATTTCCTAACGCTGCCTGATTGCTATTCTTATCAGAAACCATTACGTGTCTCTTTCACCGCTCAGTAGATGATTCGTTACTGCGTAAGCAGGGCTGTTCCAGATCTACCTTTCGAACGCGTGTCTCTACGGAAAAGCGGCGACGGGAGGAGAGCCATCCTTCATCAACGTTGCTTCTTGATACTTATTTATTCCTGCCTTTGTTGAACACCTCTGGATTACTCTTCTCTTTCTTGATCTTTCGCGCTTCTTATCTACCTTGGCCCTCGAACGTCTCCTTCCCTCCGACTGCCCTCTTGGCCGTTATCAGCCATAGTCGTTCGCTACATTAAAGTTCGATTCTCTACCTCCATTAGGAATACGTGAAGGGCTGCAACGATCCCTATCTTTTATAAGCCTTCCAACTTCCGCCTCTATGGTGACGGCGGCATTCAAAGACCGCTATGGAAGTGGTTGGTCTTGTCGCCAGTGTCGCGACCTTGGTCGAAACTGCCAACTTCGTGCGGAGAACACTGAGTGATTACAGGAAGGGCGGTAAGGATCGAGATAGGCTGCTTGCCGAAGTCGATAGCCTGAAAACACTTCTCGACCGCTTGAAAGCAGATAATGAAAATGCTGCGAAATCAGGCAAACAAGAACCGTGGCTTGACATCGTTGGTCAACTGTCCCAGCATGGTGGCACCCTTGAACAAATCGAGGATGTGATGTCGGAAGTTAAGCTCAAAATCGAGCGGAAGCAGGGGTTCAGAGGCGCGCTTGTGCATTGGACATGGCCCTTTGTCAAAGAGGATGTCGATCGCAACGTCAGGCAAATGCAACGCCTATCTCAAAATGTTGCTGTTGTGTTGCAGGACGCTTCACTGAAGCTCACCCTGGCAATTAACGAGGGCGTTACACGCGTTGACAAGATCACCAACAGACGCGAACTGAGAGCAATCTTGGAATGGCTGTCGTCTCTGTATTTCCTTGAGCAGCAGCGCCTCGACTCTCTGAAAGCTTTTCCAGGAACATGCGAATGGTTTCTTACATCTCCAGAATACAGCGCATGGAAGCAGAAGCAGCACCGAGTACTGTACTGCTCTGCTATTGGTGGAGCCGGCAAGACCATTTTGGCTTCTGTCACAATAGGCGACCTGCGCATGGCAACGGCTCGTCAGGATACTGCAATATTCGTTATATATTGCAAGCATGACAAACCAGACACTCATTCCGTGGACAAGGTGGCAATGACAATACTGCGACAGCTTGTACAGCTCAAAGCATGCCAAATACCGCCTGACCTTGAGGAACTGCTGGAGCGACATTTTTTCACTAATGAGACGCGACCGAGCCTTGATGAAGCATTGAAAGTCATCAATGCACATTTACCGACCTTCTCACAAGCCTTCATAGTTGTGGATGGACTCGATGAGATCATGAAAGAAGAGGCTCGAGAGTGTATCATCACGTTCTTGATGAAGTTGGAAGCAGCTCCTCAATTGATGTTCACTTCACGGCCGATCGAAATGATAGAAAAGATGTTCCTTTCTACTACATATAAAAACGAGACAGACGACACTGAATTGACTGATGATGAGGGAGAGAGCGATGTCTTCTGGGATGATGAAGAAACAGATTATGGTTATGATCATGACCTATACAATGAGGGTATTGAGGAAGAGGACTCAAGCGACGAGTCAAGCGACGAGTCAAGCGACCAAAATAGCTCCGAAAGCCCAGGTGAGAAAGATCCTCAGTCACCTGTAAGAGCTCCCCCAATTATGCCAGATAAGTCGCCGTTCTCAAACGAGAACGGCTCACAACACAAGGATGAGAATAGCTTACCATGCAGCAAATGCAACAAACAACTAAGTCTACTACAATACCACTGTTTCAAATGCCTTAGGAGCCGGTCAATCATATGTGTGGCCTGCTACGATTCTGGCACTCGATGTGTAAACGGAGATAGCAGTCATGACATTGATGTTGGAGTCCAGACCCGCTGTCTGAAGATGGACGTCTCTGCTAGACCTCGAGCTATCAGAAGATATGTACGAAGGAGGACTCAGCAGAGCATAGTACTAATGAAATACGTCACTCTTAAACCTGGATTTGCCGAGGAGATTGAGGATGTTGTCACTCATGCAGCCCAGAAAATGTGAGCTTATGGACGATTGCTATCTTATCAAAGAAGAAGAATTGACAACCAAAGGTTCCTTTTAGCGCAACTACACATGGATGCCTTGCTAAATCCTGATCTTCTAAAATTCAGCGAGGTGCGCAACGCGCTAGACAATCTCCCAGGAGGCCTCAACGACTCTTATGACAATGCGATGGAGCGAACAGCGGGACACGGAAGATATCTACTAAGACTCGTTGCGTACGCACAGCGGCCGTTGAACATATATGAAGTGGAGCATGCTCTTGCTTTAACAGCTGACTCTGATGAAATTCTGGACGACGAGATTATCCCTGCCAGGACTCTCATCTCACGATGCGCCGGACTGGTAACTCTGGACGAGAGTGACCAAGTCGTCTTTTCTCATTACACAATTGTTGGCTATTTTGCCGAACGCAGCAATCATCTTTTCGGAAATGGTCATAAATATATGGCAGAGACATGCCTCAGCTATCTCAGCTTGAGAGAATTCCAACAAGGTCCTGTTCACGGGCCGGAGGAGGCTGCAGAGTTTGATGCCCGCACTCAAGCATACCCATTCTTTGAATATGCCTCGATCTTCTGGGGCGTACATGCCCAATCTTCTAAAGATACTGAAGTCCTGGATATTGCTTACGACTTCATTAGGGATGACACACGCCGTGGTGCATCTGTTCAGGCTCTTTGGTTCTCAGCGGATGAGATCACAGCAGATTGGCGCAGTCGTAGCGGAGGATCACCACTTCATCTTGCCATGTACTTCAAATATCATATGCTTGCCAACCGACTTCTAGATGACGGCACAAATGCTGACATACGAGACGCTTTTGGAGTAACGCCACTCATGTGGGCTGCTCAAAGAGGCCATTTTGGAATGACGGAAACTATTCTTAATGCAAAAGTGCCCCTCAATGCCATCAATGATGAGGGTGCGAATGCTCTCCACATAGCTATCCTTCACCACCACGAGGACGTTGCTGTACTTCTAATTGACCAAGAGGGCATGGACGTAAACGCGCCCGCTGTGGGAGAGCGAGGCTCATGGAAAGTAACACCGCTCATGCTTGCCGCTGATAGGGACCAATTGAAAATCGTTCAAAAGCTTCTGACTCGACCAGATCTTTTGGTCAACTCACAAGATAGTAGGGGACAAACAGCTGTTCATCGTGTGTCGAGAGCGAGGAATGTACAAATGATGAAGGCCATTGTCAATGCTCCTGCCGTCGACTTGGAACATCGCGATGACTCAGGGCGCCCTGCATTAACTTTGGCCTCTTACTGCGGTAATCTTTCGGCTATTAAAGCTCTGCTTGATGCAGGAGGTACGTCTTTCCACTCCAATTTCCTCCAAAATAAGCTATTCTGTACTATACCGAGCGCTTCCGGAGCATTTCTGGCCCCTGAGGCATCCCTTGCAGCTTCATAAATGCAAGGAACTTATAAGCTAACACTCCAGAATCGCATATAGCGGACATCAATATTCGTGAAAGCCCTCTGTATAGCGAAGGCAATGCCTTGATGAGAGCCGCCGACTGTGACGCCGTGGATATTGTACATGAGCTCGTCACGCGAAATATTGACTGGAACGCCAAAGATGGTTTAGGGCGAAGCGCGATCCACTCTGCGGCAATCAATGGGAGCGATCGCTCATTGCCCGTTTTATTAGACCTCCCTGGCGTTGATATCGACTTACAAGACATCAATGGCAATACCCCAATACATGACGCGGCAGAATTAAGTTTCGAATCATCTGTACTGAAATTACTTCTCAATAAGGGGGCTAGGACCGACATCCGCAACAACCGAGGAAAGACACCACTTGATACAGCGAGAGCAAAGGGAACGAGAGAAAATGTGCTGGTTCTCAAAGAAAAGCATGCAGACGACTTTGGAATACCAAAGAGATCAATGACCGGGATGTCTATGGAGGAACCAACTCTATCTCAAGCGGCAGCTCAAGGCGATGAGGCTGCTGTGGCTTCCATTCTTGCCACATATGCTGATGATAAATCTGTCGACATCGAGGAGAGAGATGACTGGCTTGGACGCACCCCATTACAGCTTGCTACTGACGCAGGACATCTACGTATTGTGAAGAGATTACATCAAGTCGGTGCCAACATCAATCTTCAGGATAAGTACGGGCGTACAGCCTTACATATTGCGGCCCTCCAACATCGCATGTCAATCGCGCGTTATCTGTTGCGCCACGGTGCCGATATGACGATGAAGGACAAATGGGGCGTCAATGTAATTGAGGAAGCTTCGCCTTCCCTACAAATTTTGCTTTTACAATATGGCATTGGAATCGAGGCCGACATGGATATAAAGCATCTCCTGTTCCTCGCAGCCGAGCAAGGAAATATGAAAGCGGTGCAACGCCTGATTGAAGTTGGAGGTGACGTCCAAGTCAAAGATCCGTACGGACGATCACCTTATGAGCGAGCGAAGCAAGCGGGTAAGGCAGAGGTAGCAAGATACTTAGATCAGATTGGAAGATTTGCTGCTGAGTCGAGTTCACATGTTGTCACGCCGAAAACGAGTTCGGACTCTGTCAACACATTAAGAGCTGCAGCCGTTACCGGTGGAGGAATCCGAAATAACCCTGATCGCGATGATCACATTTCAGGCGAGCAGCGCACAGGAGATGTACGTGACAAGCTTGAGGAAAGCCGATCTGACGTTGGGACAAGCTCAAGCGAATCTAAATCACAAACATCGACCCAACATGGCTCGTTGATGACGCAATTTAGATCTGCTCTGACCGGCATCAGAAAATACATTTTCTTTTTTCTAGTTGCTTTGATGCTTGGGTTTTATTTGAAATGAACCACGATACCAGATTTACGAAGCGTACCTATTGTGTGGTGATAGTTCTGTAGATTGGCTTGATTACTGCAGTGCGGTCGAAATTTATCTACGCAGAGCTGATACTATTGCCGCCCTATACGATGATTCACCGGACTTTAGGCAACAGCTCATGGTACTAGGTGACTTGAAAGCTTCTGGTGCTGGTAAGATGATTTCTGTCACTAACGACGTGGTCCGAAAAACCAAAGAGCGTCTCAAGACCCTTGAGGCCCTTGTGTCGGAGCTTACTATGTTCGAAGCCGGAGATCCACGTGACGCTGTGTACGCAATAATGACATTGGCTTGGGATATTCCACGCAGCTCACAGCACCCACCGCCAATTTGGCCACATGATGCCTCTCGGGTGACCTTCACAGCAGATTACAAGAAGAATATACTCCAAGTATTCAAAGATTTTGTTGCTTTCTGTATCATTCGGTCCAGTCAATTGGATATAATATGCCGAAAATGGGCGCCAAACCGCAAAACAAAGCGCTTAACTATCAAGGAGCGTCTTCAGTACCGCGGCCGGAAGCCCCAAGCTGAGGTGGTCCAGCTACCTTCGTGGATTGGTCTTCTGGAAGAATCTGCATTTGGAATGCCACGCTCAAGGCCATCGTCTCGCATTGCAGGCAACAGTCTTGTGGATGCCGAACGACCATATAATGCGTGCGGAAGATGGAAAGCAAAAATTCTGTTCGGAGGAATAGATGTTGACGAAAATGAAGGTTGGTCGTCAAGTTTTAGTCACTTGTTCGGTACGAGTATTGATTCATCATATAGGGCAAGCATCTCTCGACCTGAGGAAACAAGACCTTTTAGCGCATCCATCTATTTACAAAACCGAAGCAAAAAATACATTGGGCGTGCATCCTCGCCGCGTCTCAGATGGAACGATCTATCTCCGCGGATTCAGAATTTGTATCATTGAACAAATCTCTCATCGATTGTACGAAGGAATGATCCCTCGCGAATGGTTGACCTAAGGCCTTAGGACGACGGGAAGTAGCGGCGCTGGAGAAGCAACCGACATTCCCGATGAACTATGGCGGACACTCGTTGCGAATAGGACGTCCGACGGTAAGGATCCACCGAGGTCGTATCTAGAAGCGATGAGCTGGGCCATTGAGCTACGGAACGTCAACGGCGACATTCATACAGCAGAGCTGATCCGGCAAGGCAAGCCTCCATTGCTGGTTGAGTACTTGAAGCGGGTCTAAGAAGTCATATGGGACAAACGCTTCTTTACACTTGCTAATGCAGGCGAGCTATCGTACCATTTCGGTATTGCACCCTCACGTGCAAAAGTAGGTGACCTTATTGTCATTTTGCTCGGCTGCAGGGTCCCTGTTGTCCTGAGCCCGGTCAATGAGGCTGGTCCTGGCTGCGGATTTAGACTTATAGGAGAGGCTTACCTTCACGGAATGATGGATGGTGAGGTCTTGGGCTTAAATGAATATGTCAATTGTCGTACCGGAAATATTACGGAAAACAGCGAAGAATTCTGTCTGTTGTGAGTCTATATTTGTGGCAGGAACAGCGCCAGAAGCCAATCATGCATTGGCCATGTTTCTCTCTCTTTCTTGCAGCGCTAAATATATTAATACTGCGTCCAATTCATCCAAGTCTCTTCGTTTCTTCCTGCTTCAGCCGTAGAGCCGCTTTTGAAAACCGTCCGAACTGGACTCAACATGCGTAGTATGTGTGGCCAGAGGTGCGCCCGTTCCTCAAAGATTAGAGATCTCCAAGTGACCGAAATATCTGCATTGACCCACAGTAGAATCCTCACCAAAAAATTCTCCTCATTCAATATTTCACCTTACTCTACAGCCTGCGCATAGTTGTGTAGCTGGTAGCTCGCCAGAAGGGTTCACCCTCTCGACCCCTTTACTGTCTGTATTGTAGCCCTCCAGGGCTGGACCTAAAGAGCGGGACGCCCATTCTCGTTGCCTGGGTGACCAGTTTAGAAGCTTGGGGCTTTTGGGGTTACGTTCAGGCCCCGCTTCACCAGCTTTAGGTCCAGCCCTGTAGGGCTTATACGGTAACCGGGTGAACCATTCTATCTTACCGCCAAGACAGCGGACTGTACACTACCAGCCACTCATGGAGATCTCCTAACAGTAAATGACCATGTCCGATCAACCTGGCTCCTCTCAAGCCGACGACGCTGACAAGCCCTGCGAAAGATGCGGTGCTCCGGCATCATGGGCAGGTTATATGAATCTACCCTTTAAAGCCAGCATACAACATTCTTTAGTAACATATCTTGCGAGTCCTCGTATGTGGCCTGTTGGCTATATCATTGGAAGCTCATATTCGCCTTTACAGCTTGAGGTTGAAATACCAGGACGCAATTGGAGAGACGCATTTGAAGACTTGATCTCCCTTGAGACGGGTGGCCAGATCATCAGTAATGAGAGCAGGGAAAAGGAAGCCGAAGTCGCAGTCCGCTTAGTCCACCAGGAAGGCTACGACGCTATCTCGCAGGTCAATGACAAGCTTGAGTGTAACTCCAAACAAATGTCATTATTGCAAAGAGCACGCAAGCTCGCTACTCGCGTAAAGATGTTTGACAAGGTCTCCCAATTAGACAAAGAAGCTCTTCAGAACAGGATGAAAGCACAGGAGATTATCGATATAGGCCAGGAGATTATTCTTCGGCTCCAAGAGCTTGAACAAGCGGACAAGCAAAAGCAGTCTAGTCAAGGCATGGGAAGAGGGCATTGGATTGCTTCTTTATTCTCGAGCGGAGCATTGCCAGGATGGCAATCAAAGCTACTCGACAGCGCCGCTGGACATTACTGGTCATTTGTCAAGAATGACGGGGACGGAGACGGTCTTTCTATTACTGAAAGTGAATTGTCTTTATATTTTGAAGGGGGACGTCCCCTCGAGGTCGGGGATCCGGACTGGTCGACTGAAAGTGGAGGATATCCTGAGGTAGAACAACTCTACGATGTCTCCCCGGATGACAACTCAATCGTTTGCACTGAATTCAAAGTCCCTCCTCTACCCCATTCTATCTCCATCCAAGCCATTGGCTCTGAGCGCACCAAGCTTCCCAATGGGCTCTTTTCCACCAAAGTGAAGATCTGGAATCGGTACACAGACGGCAGGGAAGAGGAGAAAGAGATCGTTGATGATACTGGCAAAGTTTTGGAAGAAGTAAAAATAGCAATGGTGGCGATGGCGAATAGGAGGCATAGAGTAACTATGGCACTGAGAGACAAAGAGATCAAAGACCAGGATGCTTCATTAAAAGAACTGGAAATTTATGTGAATGATGATTGAAACGGAGAACTAGACGTCATCTTAGCTTTTCGGACGATACCTATATTAATGACCTCAACGAAAGATATCAGGCAGTAATGGACAGCCGATGCCACTAGCTATAGCTTCAGTGGTCCAAAAAAACAACCTAGCTTTGCAAGGTTTCGAGATACAGACCGGAGACCGCTGGGAACCGTCTTTCCTACCCGGGGTGTCGATATCCCACATTGGCTTCTGCTCTCAAAAACTTCCAAACCTAAAAAAAACAAGCACTGCTGCGTCGCCCCAACGCTCCAAAACACCACATCTCGTTGACACAGAACCAGCGTCTCACGAAATAACGACTTTGATAGAAATTCTGACAGCCTGCACCTCCTTATAGATTTTCGGTTTAAGTGGCTATACCCACAAATTTAATCACAGAATTGCGAGATTAAGTACGTCTCAGCTGTACTAGTGCCAATGCGTCATTCTCACGTCGCTAATACGTAATTGAAACCTTACCAATTCCTATCCAGGCTACTTCCTTTCGACTTTTGGAATATCATCACTTAACTCGTGATATGCAGACATTCTCTACTCTGAGCATATACATGCTAGCATTCCTTGAGTGCGTTTCAACTTCTACGTTTCAAAATAAAGGTATAGGCCTACACTACTTCATAAAAATACAGTTGGTGCCATTTGAAGATATATCATTGGATTCTAGATATTACATTCAGGGTTTGCAGACACAAACCCTTCCTCTGCCATTAAGGTAGTACCAGGCGCTAAATATACAGTCCCCTCTCATGTCAAAGGTCTTGATCCATGGATTTCCCATGTTCAAGCATAAAAACTCACACCCCACTCAACGTTTCGTCGACTTCTCACCTTCCAAATTCATAGCAGCTTTCATTTCCACCACCAACTCCGGATACATCCCCTCAATCATCCCCACCCACTCCTCATCCCTCTCCCTCACATACCTCCTCTTCTCCTCTCCCGCCAACTTACTTCGATCCTTCCACCTCCCCTCCCACACATCCTCAATCGCATTACACGCCCTCTCCAACCTCTTCTCCAACCCCTCCTTCATCCTCCCCTCCCTCTCC